>JAABNY020000082.1:3176955-3194768 GCA_015164015.2 Brevimyrus niger
CCATGGTGTACCCCAGCCTTGTGCCCTATACTGACTGTAATACACACACACACACACACACACACACACACACACACACACACACACACACACACACACACACACAATAGGCATAACCTTAAATCCAACAATGACAACCATAAATGTTACCCAGCCCTAACCTTAAACATAAGCAATATTTGACATTTCTAGATTTCTGATTTTAGTCACAAATATTTTTAAAATTGAGTTTCCTCTTTTGGGGGCTGGAAAAATGGACCGCACAATGTCAGAATAGGTTTTTATCACATTCAGGGGAAACTTGGTTCTCACAATGTAAAATATAACTGACACACACACACACGTGCAATGTGACCCCCAAATATGACCCCCTGCACCCAACTCACCCATTGGTTGTCAGTACCCCTTCACTGATTGGTTGAGCTATTATAATCGAAACCGATTGGCTCGAGGTCATGCGTTTCAATACGGAGATGGTGGCAGCCGGAGGATCTGTGCAGAACCACATTTTACTCCTAATGAAAGTAAATCGAACATATTTTAGAGTCCATTATTTATGCATATCCAATTTCTGATTATTATATGGAAATTACACACCATTCATCTGTTCATATCTATTATCTCTATAAAATAATTGTAAAAATAGGGGTATAATGAAGGGGTTCCATTAGTACTGTCAGTCGAAGCGTCCTGTTATTTCCCTTCCTATACTCCTATAAGAATTATTGAAAATGAGTTTCAGAGCAGCTTGGCCAGTCGTGCTGCCGGCCGTCTCCCCCCCGAGCTCCGGACGCAGCCTCGCTGTGGCCTGCCTGTCTTTCCAGCTATCTGTGTTTATGTCTTCGCACATTCGGAAGAGGGCTTTGCCCTTTTCCTGCACGTGCAGCACCCCGCAGCGCCCCTCAGAGGTTTTCGAATATGAATGCGGGGTTCTCGGTTTACCTGGACTTCCTGAGTTCAGCCCCGCCCTCCCCCCCCCCCCCTCTGGGAGGAACGGGAGGAAGTACATGCTGACCTCACGCAAAGGCACAAACACACACACACACACGGGGAAAATAGAGTGGATATGACTGAGGGAAGCGGGATGTTCGCAACCCAAAATGCTCCCGTCACGATTTAAAAAATGTCACTTCAACAAATAACAAAACAAATTGAGCTGGACATGGAGCAGCTGTGGAAGACTCCCGAGTAGCAACTGCAAAACAGAAACTTCTACATTAACTTTTTAGGGCACCTGGCGAAAATGCATTATCACGAATGAGTTTTGCTCTCACATAGCAACATATGTGAATTGTAGCTTCCGTCGACTCATCCTTATTTAGCAGGACCGCATCATGTTTCTGTGTTTCTATGCATCCATCATGCCAGTGGCAGCATAGGTACAACATGCAGTTCTGCCTTTCCATGTATGTTACACCGAATTCTCCATCATAATTACACCTATTTAATAGTCTACCGCTGAAAAGATTAAAGGAGTCGAAAGAAAATAAAAAGCTATTTCCCCCTATGCAATATTGCTTAATAATGTTTCATAATTAAAATCGCCTTCCTTCCTTTTTTTTTTTTAAAAAAAAACAACTCAAATTCATTCTTTTTCCGTAAGCCAGACCATCTGCTAGGTACATTTCCATGCCCTTTATTATTCCAAATAAAATAGGCACACCCAAAATTAAAACTGAGATACTTTTTTTTTTTCCCCCCCTCCAACATATGTTTCTAGTTTGATCCGTAGCGGATACTGAAGAAAAATTCTGCAGCTGACCCGTGTCTCATGGTTCAAACGTATTACACATCCTTCAAACGTGGTTCGCTTGCCTCTCGCCGCAGTGTAATTGGGGACTACGCGATTGTTTACGCCGTCTGCTGCAGAGTCTTCAGCTCACGTTAGGAGAGTCTTTCCGCGTCGCTCAAAACGGTTGAGTTACGTCTGATCGAGGTTGTTGACGTTTTATTCGAGTCTTTTATAAGCGGGGTCTGGAACACATCTCACATGGCGTTCATTTACAGTAATGCGCTTAGCCCTAAATTAAAAGCGGGATCCAAACGCTAACTCCACTGATATTTCCTATTTGTGTGTGTCTAGACAGATAGCACACGCTTCTTGGGTTTTAATGAAAGAATTGGCTTGGCTCTGTTGATTTGTTCAAGGGTTAGATCAAGGCATAGTCAACATTATTTTAAACCAGCTCTGGAAGACGCCTGGAAGGTTGGATAGCTTGACAGGTTGTTTGATTGATAAGCCACTGTGTCATTAAGCTAGCCGCTCTGGGAAGGACTCTCCCTCAGATCTGTACCACACATGCTTGCAATCCTGCGTTTCAGCTTCCCGCTACCCAACATTGTAGTTTTAAGTCCCACTTAGTCTCCCCTAAGTCAGCTGGAATTGATTAAGCTGTTTTCTTATTCCCCAAATGATGCACATTTAGCGTGTGCGTTGGCCTAAGTTGGTTACATTGAAAATGGTGACTCTTGAAGATGTAACTCAACCAATCTTAGAAGTAATAAGCTGTATATATTTCCATTGTTTTTTTTTTCTTTACTTGCATACATCTTTGCGAGCAAAAAATCTTTTTTTTATCCAAAAATATCCCACCAGCTCTCATCTAAGAAACAACATTTCCCAAATATGTGGAGGGCAGTGAAGGTCAGATTCTCAGTGTATATTAGGGAGGATGAGTTGTGATGGACGGAGAGCACGATAGCCATCTTTAGTTAGTCGTAAACATGAGCAATGAACGATCTCACAGGAAGTGGTCCGCTGTGAAGGCATACTTTCAGTTTGGTCCACAAATCAATTAAATGTGTAAAGCCTGCATGTGACATGGTAACTTTTGAGGAGGTACAAGTAGCTTAGTGACTCAGTAAATACTCAAGTTAGAATCATGAACGAATATATTCAACTACATGAAATATATAAACCCATTATTGGCGATTTAACCATGAACAAACATGGGATCAGTATGTAAGTAACACAATTTCTGGTTAATTAATGCATTAAGTAGGAGTGTAATACTACATTATTTGCGCCCCACTCAAAAATTACAATGTCGCTAACTGGCATTTTGTTTTTACTGGACAGCACAACACTTGACGGCTACTCTATAAGGTATCCCTGTGTAGAACCAGGCACGATGCCCTTTCTTCTGTGAAGCTGCACGTTCAGAGAAGCTACAGTAATCTCCACCCCACCGTTGTAGCAAAGTTTTGTTTCCTGAGCTTGTGGTCTTTGTGTAATGACTCTGGCCATCCCCCTTTAACCTCTATATTTCACAGGGTGTTTACAGCAGCAGAATCGCCACTGACTAGATGATTTATTTTTCTTTGTTTGTTCATTGAACTGTTCTCTTTGGACTGTAAACTGTAATAACGAAAAAAAACCACTTACTCCACGCGCCTCTCTGATGCTTAGCCGAACGGTCGCTAAATCTCCAGGCCCTGTTTACTCGCTGCATGTCTTCAGTCAGAGGGTATGTTTTATGCTGTCACTGACCGTCAACTTGAAAATAGCCTTTTCATTTTTGTATGTATTTAGTAATGGAGATCGGATCCGACATCTGATGGTTTGCGTTTTATCAGAGCCCCTCTGCGGGCTCCACACAAATGTTTCAGACATTATGCCTTAATCAGTGTGTCTAACAAAATACAAACTATCAAAGTTCAAATCTGATTGTCATTGTTTTGATTATTCTACGAACTGATGGTATTTATCAGCTGGTCGAGCACAGTGATCGAGGTTTTTTTTTTTTTCCCCCAGATGTGAATATTCATCATGTAAAAAACACAAGGGATTATGGGTAACCTGTCCACTTCCTGTTTCTCACCCCAGGCGCTTGCACTGCACCAGGAACTACATCCACATGCACCTGTTTGTGTCCTTCATGCTGCGCGCCATCAGCATCTTCGTCAAGGACGTGGTGCTCTACTCCGGCTCCGCCACGGAGAACATGGAGCGGGTCAGTGTAGAGGACCTGAAGTCCATCACTGAGGCCCCCTTTTCTGATAAATCCCAGTTTGTAAGTGCTGTTTGGACCTCTGGGTTCCTCCCACTCCAGCACTCCCACTCAGACACCCAGCCCCATTGCCCCGGACCCCAGCAAACTGGGCAAGGGTCATTCAGAAAGTCACGCACCATTCAGGTCCACCTCTCAGGGAATTAATCTCAGCTCTCCATTCACTTTCCTCACCCGTGGCCTGTACTACGAAGCGGGGTTACCCGCTTATTGGGGTAACTTGTCAGATTTAAGGTACCGCAGTTTAAATGGACTTCACATTCATTCACTTTCGTTTTGCCCAGACTACCTTAAATTTGACATCACCCCTAATGTCAGTAACTGATGTTTTGAGACGCGGCTATGAAAGGTATCTTGTACGCTAGCTTAGCAACAGTCGAGTGTTACTCGAATCCTTCTTCCGTTTCCCACATTCTGCTGAGAGCCGTTGGCCAGGCACAGGGGAATCACATATTCTCTTTACAGTTTTTCACCTTTTCATTTGCACGTCAACTGGAAAATCTAAGAATCATTGCATAAAGTAGGCTGTATAAAATAAAACCACCCAATAAAGTCTGCTAGATTTTTATTGGGAACGGTCGTCATAAATGAATTTAAACTATAAGAACTGTGTTCAAGTTAATTCTGTTGTAACATTAAAACATTTATTTTTGAATGCACGACGCGTGCCATCGAGGCCTTCAGTCTGACTCGTTCTTTGCGAAATGTGTCCGTTCGCTGCAGGTTGGCTGTAAGATCGCCGTCACCCTGTTCCTCTACTTCCTGGCCACCAATTACTACTGGATCCTCGTGGAGGGACTGTACCTGCACAGCCTCATTTTCATGACCTTCTTTTCGGACAGGAAGTATCTCTGGGGCTTCACCCTCATTGGCTGGGGTGAGTGGATGACCGGACATCGGGCGCAATTACGCCTCCGCGCAACGTTGTCGGCGAGTGTGCGCTAAACGGCGCGCGAGGCTAAACTGATCTTTCGATGTATTTCTTACTGGCCACAGGTAATTGGCACTAAGTGATTTAACTTAGTATTCTGTAAGAATGAAGGAAAAAATCCGGTTTCAGCTACTTCTCCATTACACTATCCCGAGAGCTTTTGGCAAAAATTGCAACATTTGTGGAACCCTGAAACAACACCCCAGTGGTAAATCTGCCATGGGACATACAGTATCCATAGCACGTTTGATACTTTTAAACTGGACATCTGCGTTTATTTCCATTGGCGTTACCGCTTGTTTGCATTGGTTTGTGTTACTGCAGAACGTGTTCCTGCACTTAATTTTAAGGGGTACATTTCAGGGTCGCCGGTACAACACTGTGCGCCGTCCGTACATGTAACTTACATTTACGGGATTAAAGTTAAGTGTCACATTACTACCACAAGGGGTCGACTTTGAGCAAAGTGCAATATAACCGAAGACGTTGTTGCTAAATTGCTAGTGATTATGACCGTAATACAACAGAGCTATTATAACATTTATACGTTTATTATGAGCAGTAATGCGCAAGTTGGTTCATTTTTATTTATTAATAAACACGTCACACAGCTGCCAAACGGAATAACACAAAGGGTTCTTCCAAATGCAGATATGAAAAATCAACATGACACAGTCCTAATTATAGTATAAACGTGATAATATTTGGTAGGTTATATATTCTCTGTGCTGAAGCTTGCATGCAGGCACAAGGTATAATAATTGTGTTTTTTTTTTCTATAATCCTTAGTTAAGCTCTCAAGGTCGTCAGAAATAGAGCTTCTGCTCTTTTTCATAGGACATACTACAAGCTACAGGAACTTTTTGTCTTTTATATGACAGTTGCAGAATTCACTATTCACTGCATTTAATGCGTCTGCATTTAAGACCTGCATTTATTGCATGGGAAGTAGCATGTGGGAGGAGGGGCCCTGCGACAGGCCTCACTGCCCCTGCATTGTACACACTGTGTGTATCACTGCTCTATGCACAGCGCATACAATGTGGATGCCGTGTCGTCCTACTACGCACTCTGCCCCGTACAGCGTGCAAACTCAGTGTCGTCATTTAAGCCCCGCCCCCTGTTGCGCGCAGTTGGTTTGTGTCTGCAGCTGTGACAGGGAGGCGTCCTGGTGATCGCGAACCTGACTGTCGGTGTTATCTTGCAGGGGTCCCCGCCATGTTCGTCACGGTGTGGGCGACTGTAAGGGCACTGCTGGCCGACACAGAGTGAGTAACCAGGATCGCGTCCCGCCCCAGTCGCCTGTGTCGCCGGTGGCCATAGTGGTCGGTGTGTTTTAACACCGCGAGTGAACCTTCCCAGGTGTAACGCTAACGCATCGATAATGGGATCTCCACCGTCAACATCCCAGTCAATCCGTTAGGTAGCAAAGGCGGGCACCTAGACTGCCTTCGTATGAGGTACTCATAAGTCTGCATTTGAAAAGTATTATTTTTGGGGAACATGGGTCGGGACTCTTTATTTTGATGACAGATCGTCAGAAATCATGCGAGGTGTCAGCTGCAGTAATGCAGTACAGTAATAGGAGCCAGAAACAAAAAATTAAAAAAAACACAGAAATTGTGGAATATTTTCACACAGTATTATGTAACTATGAAATAGTTTCATGTATAGAATGTGTATCTCTTTGAGAGAGAAAAAAATAATAATGTCAGAATCAACACAGATGTACAGAATAGCAAAGACATTGTTTAAATACAGAAATAAGTTTTTCTTACGCATATTGGGGTGACCTTCGAAAAAATTAATGAAATTCCTCTCATGACACACGAAGCGGCCCATTAGTACTGGAATTTTCCGCTTTATTGTGATTTAACTGGAATTATTCTGAGGTTATGAAATGGGCTCACAAGGATTCCTTTGAACTGTGTAACGCGAGCAGCTCCGCTCCGGCCCGTCTCTGGGGCCGCGGGGATCACAGTGCCGATAAACGTTTGATTTATCCGACCACAGATGCTGGGATCTGAGCGCAGGCAACCTGAAGTGGATTTTTCAAGTGCCGATCCTGGCCGCCATCGTGGTGAGAGCAGAGCCGCCGTCGCTTCCGCCGACAGGCGCGGAAATAAAAACATCCAACATCTACCTTTTTTTTTTTTGTACAGTCAGCTCTGCCATTTTCAAACAATGAGCATACGATGTTTTTTTATTTGATTTTTTTTACGCTTTTTTTTTAATGCATTTAGGCTACAGTTTTCTACTTAGGAGAAACATTGAGAGGGTAATGTTAACATGATTGATAAAGTAAATAAGTAATTGCACTAGTACATTAAGAGTAAAGCTAGATAAAATGTCTTCTGTTCTCCAAAAAGTTACTGCTATATAAATAAATATATATACACACACTCATACATATATACATTAAACACTTTATAGATAATGAAAATGAACGCTCACCCTTGACACGGAGTGACGTTTTGTTTTTCTCCGGCCCCCAGGTGAATTTCTTGCTCTTCTTAAATATAATCCGAGTCCTGGCAACAAAACTGCGCGAGACGAATGCGGGTCGCTGCGACTCCAGGCAGCAGTACAGGTGAGGCCGTTCGCCGAACCAGAACCATTACTCAGCGCGTGAGTCTCGGACGTCCTCTGGGGTTAGACAGTCCGCTAGGTGACCAAAATGTAGATGTCAGTTCATTAAGATGCATCCAAAATGGCTGTGGAAGTCATTACCTGGGACGTCTGGATAAAAAAAAAATACAAGTTGAACATTTTTTACATGAACCCGACTCTCAACCTAAACGCCAAGCATGCCATTCCGCACGACTGGGTCTCTCCAGAGTAGATGGCCTCTTTCCAGGCCTGAATTCCGCAGTGATCCTTGTTTTACCTGGAACAAATAGCTTTAGCTCCGTGTTAGATCTGGGGCTCTCTGGAGATGCCTATCTGAGGGATATCCCTTTTCCCTGTGGCCCACAGGAAGCTGCTGAAGTCCACGCTGGTGCTGATGCCTCTGTTTGGGGTGCACTACATCGTCTTCATGGCCATGCCCTACACGGAGGTGTCTGGGGTTCCCTGGCAGATCCAGATGCATTACGAGATGCTTTTTAACTCATTCCAGGTACTCAAAGGGGGGACCTTCATGGTTTATATGAAGAACAGGGTCTTGCTGACTTTTGTCTGGAGTTAGCATGTTTGTATGGATAACTTATGTAGAAGACTAATTGTAATATTACAGAATGATACTTCTTGAGTGAATGTATTACGTCTAGGTAATGTTTGCATGGTGAAATGTCAAGTAATTTATTAATCCAGCGCATCATATTATGCATTTAGTTTGGGTAATACTTGTGTTGGGTCGTGAATACGATGGCACAGTTAAAGTCTCATTCACTTTGGATTCACGGACATCTGTCTCTTTTGAAGGGATTCTTCGTGGCGATCATATACTGCTTCTGCAATGGAGAGGTGAGTGCATCAGAGAAAATAGTTAAATGAGCGTTTATCAACTTCAGGATAAGTTTACAGGTAGTTCCAAGAAAATAAAATTAATAAATAAGAAGCCATTGTATCAAATTAAAATGTACAGGCAGAAACATGGCGATTACTGCTATAGGCAAAGACAGCTGCTTTGGGGGACGGAATTAACTGCATTGCAGTTTCTTGGTAGGTGGGGTCCCAAGTAACAATTTATTTAGGGTCCCTGAAAAGGTAGAGCCAACCCGGACACACGCGGTGCCATGAGTCGTTACGATTGTGATGTGCAGGCGAGAGTGACACGCACCATTACGTGCGATGCACGGACCTCCGCTTGTGCTTCCCTACAGCCATGTTTTTATCACACTTACTCTTCACCAGGGCACTGCATTACTACAGCCCTGCATCTCTCTCTGATGAGAAACTGGCAACTTTCTGTCAAGTCATTATGATACAAATACCGTAATTCATTCATCGTTGATATGTAGGGATATATTACGGGTAGCCTGGTAACTCGCAGCTTCAGGGTTATGGTACAAATTGCACCTTTTCTGGTTCTGTGCAGTTTTCACACTTAGGCTGCTTGTTGGATTACTGAATTCCACTGTCTTTATGCGTGTGTCATGCCGTAGACTGATCTTCCGTCCAGGGTGTCCTCTAGCCTTGCGCCACATGCTTTCTCAGTTAGGCTCCACCCCCTCTCACCCTTATTTGAGTAAGCAGTGAGAAGAAGGATAAACAGTAGTGATTTCCATCTCTGTGTGCCATTCTGTGTTTTACCTCGCGTAATCTACGCTAAATAATGGGTGGAAATCCGTGGAAGACGATATTTTTTTCTTTCTTTTGAGGACAATTCAGTTTGCGAAAGCCAAGTATGTGCTCTAAAAGCAGACGGAGCATTGGCCAATAGCAGTACTTTAGCCATCTTGCTAAATATCACTGTTAACGTTCGGTCAGTTTTTCGGTTCGTCTAGTTACAAGCTCCGGGTACGGCACCATGACCTCGTAACAATCGGGAATGATATTACTGGACGGAAGACATGTTTTAATCGCCTTTTAATCTGACCGCAAACACGCATTGTTCTGAAAATAAAACCGAAATCCTCCATGTTTCCCTGATTGTCCGTATTCTGATATACTTTTAGGTGCAGGCGGAAATCAAGAAGTCGTGGAGCAGGAGGACGCTGGCTTTGGACTTTAAGCGGAAAGCGAGAAGCGGAAGTAGCACGTACAGCTACGGCCCTATGGTGTCCCACACCAGCGTGACCAACGTGACGGCGAGGGGCCCCCTGGCCCTGCACCTCACCACCCGGCTGGGCCCCGTCCCCATCAACGGCCACCGCAACCTCCCGGGCTACGTCAAGAACGGCTCCGTCTCGGAGAACTCCATCCCCTCCTCCGGACAGGAGGCGCACATTCCAGAGGAGGCGCACCCAAACGGCACGGGGCTACGTGAGGAGGACAAGCCCCCTCCGCTGGTGGAGGAGGAGCGGGAGACGGTCATGTGACTCCGCGCCTGTGATCAGCAGTGAGCGCCAGTTATGAAAGGAGCTAAATCATTAGCTGCCTCCCCTCAGGATTTTTCTTATCGATTGGCTGCGGCCTTTTGTCAAGCTAACTGTACCAGAATACTGCCTCTGGAAGAGCCGGGCTTTGCTCAGAATGGACCGTCTTCGTTTTGGCCAGCATGCAGTGTTCAGTGGACCATCAGAACAGTCTTATTCACCTCGGGGTTGGTGTCTCCCTGAGCTTCTATCACCAGCAATACTGGGCAGTCCTTGCGGTTGCAAACACTGGCTCTGAAGTCATGTCAGGTCAACTAGGACCTGATCACATTCACTACTGCGCACGTGTTGACCTACCCTTGGTGATTTCCTAAGCTTTACAGCATTATCCGGTGTTTTCACTGACTGTTCATATCATTGGCTTTCATTAGATCCTTCACTAGGCGGTCGTGGCTGTTTCGCCCGTCGCCCGATGACTGTGTGATGAGACGGAAATGACCAGATCTTTCATGCTTACATTCAGGTTTGCTCATCTCAGGCCTAAAGCGAAAAGCATTATGACAATACTGTAAGAGGCAACGCCTCGCTGCACGTTTTCCTTGAGAAGGGTCATGGTCAGGTTAGTTCGGGGGCAGATCAACAAACAGACCGTTTCAAAAAGCAACTGGATTATCACCATTGGAACCAAAAGTCATCCAAAGGAAATTCTGGGAAAGTTCAACAGTGGGCTACTCATCAGCATCGTACGGATGTTTGAGTTACTCCGTGGCTTTTATCGTGTGATGGAGCAGCGGACGGAAACCTCAGAGGACGTTTTTTTTATTTTTATTAACCTTTGTCTAATTAATAATCCCTTGTCACAGACATACAGTAGGTTTGGAACATCAACCTCAGTACCGATTTCTGCAGCAGTCCATCTACTGGCTCCTTCGTTGCCACCAGACTTATGACCAAGAACTCGTTAAAGGGGAATGAAGCTGTATGTATAACTAATGTTTAGTTAATTTTTAGTTAATGTTTAGTTAGCGTTGTCCTACTGTATGGGTACACTTCCAGTACTGTTCCATTGGCTCCAGGCTGATGTAATAATCTAACCTTTCCAAATAGAAGCAAATTCTACGCTTTGTTCTGCTTTGCGATGGGTCCAGCATTGTTACAAAAAGCAAAAAAAAAAAAAAAGTCACCTCTGTCATCTTTAACTCAATTTGCATCGGTGGTGCTGAAATATGAAATTATTGTATGCTCACTGAGGCTCATCTACAAAATATATATTTGGATTTTAAACGGATTTGGGACCATTGATAATTCACATTCCAGTCACTCGACATGGCTGAAATACCGGTGAATGTATAATGTGTAGAACATTTGGTCAGTATTGGGTTTGTGACACACTGGGGTTACACGTGTTACATTGGCTCTCAAGGAAGTTCTTCAAGGCAACAGAAGGCAAACTGAGGTATTTTATTATTATTGTTATTATTTCTAATCAAGCAGCCAAGTACCCCAGTAAAACTGTAATGGTTAGAACTGGAGTTTGTGTGTTAAACAGTGTTAGTTGTCAGTCATTGAACAATGTAATCAAAATCAAACAAAAAAAATCTGTTAAAAAGGGTGAATTGTTCAAAGATTTTTTTTTTTTTTTTTTTTTACTGTGACACTATAGTGACAACAAAAAAAAAATCATATTTGAGAAAATGATACAAAAGTTTCCTATGGTCCAGTGATATGCTGCTCTTGTACATATGTTAATTACCTTTGAATCGCAGTCACTATGTTTACAAACATATCCATCCATTTGTCAGCTAATCAGATGTCAGCTTGTCGAGGGGCTTGTTTTAAAATAATGTACAATTAAACAGGCTGGGGGGGGGGGGTAAATATGTCTTTGCATTTGTTTAGATATTATTTTTTACATTAAGAAAAAATATATTTTGCAGGCTGGAGAATAAGTGAGTGCTTTTTTTTGCACAAGTTATTTATTTTAACGTCTTTCCATTGTATTCTAATGTAAATAAAGAGAAGCAGTATTAACACTGAAAGGATTTTTTTTCTGTACTTGGCAAAAGGAGGGCTGTAATTCTGGATATATTCATGTAAAAAGGTGATCAGTAAACCATAAAGTACAATATTTGCTCCCCAAGTTGACCAACATATAAAAGCCATTCTATTCATCAGATGTTGGGTTTAATTATTAATTAGTAATGGCAGTTTAGCTTGCTTCACAGCGTGCGGGGCGAAGGACTCGAATGCGGGTGTTAGGTGAAAAGGGAGTTTTACTAACCGAACAGGAGCAGGCACACAAACGGGGACAGGAGGGGTCAAAGCAGGAAGGTGCGTACAGGGAAGGACGCGTAGAGGCAGGAGGCGCATCATCAGTGACATCATCAGCAGGTACTTAAATGCAAAGACTAAGGAGGGCCAACAAACAACAGGTGTGGATCCTCAGGGCCACATAAGGGAGGAGGCAGGAGAGACAGGCAGACATGACGGGCAGACAAGACAGGCAGGACCCTTGAAAGCTACAATGAACCATGTATTCTTAGGGATTATAAATACAAGCAGTTTACTCACATTTTTTCTTCCCTGACTTTCTCCTGGAAATCAAATTAAGGACTATGAACAGGTCCAGTGAGGTCATTCTAATGTTTGTGCACCGGGTGACCCTAGCACACGCAGTGCCATTTTATTGCTTAACGCTTGAAAGAAATGTTCAGAACATTGTTACCGACATGCCGTAAGCATACATTGTTAAGGGGGCTCACAAGCCTTTTTTGCGTAACCCCAAGATGCTGGTTTGCAGCCAAGGAAAAGCTACATGTGACAGGAAACATTGTTGGACAGTTCTGCCGGATTATTATTTTTCTTTATGTTGTGTTGCGTCCAATTGACTGGGCCGATTTAGTTTTCACATCCTTGTGCTCAAACAAATCCGATTACTTATGACTATCGGAAGCAAAACACATTGAAATTCTACTAGCGCACGTTGCCATTTAACCTGTCTGGCACCATCTCTGTCACATCTGAGCCACCAATGACAATACCGTGCTGGGTCACTGGGGCAGGTGGGGGGAGGGGGGGGATTACAGGAACGCGCAACCTTCAGCTTTTCCCGTGTCTCAGTGTTTGACTGCCAATGTAGGGATCAAATTAATTTCAGGGTATAATCTAATCAGGTCCAGACAGAACATCTTCCCATTTGTCCCAGGTTATCCCAATTAACTGAGAATTGTGTGAAGGTGTCTTGTTCACACCATAGCTCCGGTGATTTCTGAAATTAGATAGCATGTACATACATGTAAAGTGTAAAATGTGCTCTAATTCAAGATGTTTGAAATGTGGTGTATATTATCACAGTGTTGAAATGTGGTGTATATTATTACAGTGTTGTAGCACATTAAAGATCAGATTTAATCTCCGCTCCCCCTGGCAAATCCATTCTGCTGTAAGACAAATTTTCTGTGCTAGTTAGCTGAAGATGTTCTGAATATAATCGGTCCATGGTGAACCAAATTAGCATTCAGCATTTTGCGTTTTATTCCTCTTTTGTAAAATAAATATTGGCTGTACCATGGCAACCTCAAAACACTAGTTAGCGTAATGATTGATGCAGACCCAGATATGGAAGTCAGACTCAGTATAAAATTTAATTTTTCAAATGACTGCATGATTTAAAATCATTGTGTTTGTGTTTGTCTAAGCTTTTAATAAAAATTATATACAGGTTAAATTTTTGTTATGGGTAATGTGATTGTCATTACCATAGCTACTTTCAGCGAATGTTTCCAATAGTTCATTTTTTAAAAGATATTGTTAGAATAAGATAGACGATTTAATTCTGTTTCACCTAATATTATAATTAAGATTACATTTATTTTACCCATTAGGGCCTATGTGTCACTGATGTGTTAAATATACTATTGGAATATGCTCACATCTCGCCGACAAAGAAACACTCCCCTTTTCCAGGATATTGAATGGACTATTCCAATTTCCTGCTCATTGTTTTCACCTGTGCCCCTGTTACTTGTTACGTTTACACCCCTGTGTCCTTTCTTTAACTGCAGAGTTTCTGGTTCAGATTATAGTCTGATACAGACTACGGATCCTAACAAATTAAATTTACGGTCACAGATACTCCCAGGTCTGATGTAGTGTTAGACCTGCCATGATTCGTGTCGGACAATCCTATCATCGAAAAAGCATGGAAATATTGATGCTTGTTCATCGGCTGTCTTTGCCCAATTGGATTCAGTCTATGGGTCAGTGGGTAGTTTCCTATGATTTAATGGTTCTGAAGATGTGCAGTAATTGCCTGGGATTAGGAATACTTTCATCAGTGTTTCATGATCTACAAGCACTGAGAAATCTAATAAGTCTCCCCAAGTATCAAGAGGTTTCACTTCCCCTCAGAACTGAACCTCTCCTTTGTCTGTGCCTCAGTCCCAAGACATGGAACGGTACATTCAGACAGCACTGGGCAAAGGGTTAATCCAGCCATTTACATCTCCCATTACTCCCAGTTTCTTATTTGTGGAGATGAAAGCTGATGATTTTCACCCATGTATCAAAAGAAGAGAATCACAGTTAAATGGCACTATTCATAGTCTTGGTTTCCAGCAGCGCTTGAACAACTCAGGGGAGCAAAGCTTTCAAAACGTTAGATACACGAAGTATGGATGATCGGATACAGATTCATGAAGGGGATAAATGAAAGAACAATTTTCAGTGCCTATTATGAATATCTGGTGATGCCTTATGGACTTGTAAATCCATGTTTGGTATCTCAAGCTTTCATCAGCTGAGTTCTGCATTACTACCAGGGGAGAGTTACATTTTGTCTACATTCATTATATATTAGTCTATTTTTGGCCTTTTCAAATGATTATGAATGCCAAGTCCCATTTCTGTATAATATTCCAGAAGCTAACCAAAAATCCATACATCCATCCATTATGTGCTGCTTATTCAAGGTCAGGTTGTGGGGGCAGCAGTCTAAGCAGGGATGCCCAGACCTCCCTCTCCCCACCTTTTCCAACCCCTTTGGAGGGATACCAAGGCGTTCCCAGGTCTCAGCTGAGACATATAATCTCTCCAGCATGTCCTGGGTCTCCCCCAGGGCCTCCTCCCAGGTGAACATGCCCAAAACACCTCCCCAGGGAGGCGTCCAAGAGACATTCTAGAAAGATGCCAGAACCACCATACTAAGGAGCAGGAGCTCTATTTTGAGCTCCTCCCAAAAGTTTGAGCCCCTCACCCTATCACTAAGTTCAGACCCCCTGTGAAGGAAACTCATTTTGGCCACTTGTATTCTCAGGCTCTTTCTTTCAGTCACTACCCGGAGCTCATGACTCTAGGTGAGGGAAGGAACATAAATCGACTGGTAAATCGATAGCTTTGCCTTCCAGCTCAGCTCTGTCTGATCCTCAGCCTGGCTGCTTCACGTTCAGCTGCAAATCGTCCCATTACATGTTGCAGGCCAACAGGACCACATCATCTTGAGATCCCCAAAACCGACCGTCTTAGCTGTTCCTTGAAAATTCTGTTCATAAAAGTTATACACAGATTTAGTGATAAAGGGCAGCCCTGACAGAGTCCAATCCCCACTGAGAAGAAGTCTGACTCACAGGTGGCAATGTGAACCAGACTCTCGCCTGGAAGAGGCACATGATAGCCCACAACAATAAACCCCATACCCCATACTCTTAGTGCACCCCCCACAGGACCCCCCGAGGGACCCAATTGTATTCCTTTTCCAAGTCCAGAAAACACAGCTAGACTGGTTGGGCAAACTCCTATTATCCCTCCAGTATCCTTTTGAGGGTGAAGAGCTGGTCCAGTGCTTTGTGACCTGGACAGAACCCTCATTGTTGCACCTATATCTGAGATTTGACAAACAGACTCTGTTCTAGTACCCTGACATAGATCTTCCTGGGGGGCTAAGGAGTGTGATTCTCCTGAAGTTGGTATAAACATCCCCTGGTCCCCTTTCTTAAAGATTAAGACCACCACCCCAGTCTGCCAATCCAAAGGCACTGACCCCGACTTCCACATAGTGTTGGACAGACATTTCAGCCAAGACAGCCCAACTGCATCAAGAGCTTTTAGGAACTCAGGACAAATCCCATCCACTCCCAGAGCCTTGCCACCAAAGAGTTTTTGAATAGCCCTGCTCCCCCCCCCAAGCCACCTGACCATTTGCCAGTGTCTTCTTGAGGTCAACAGAAAGTCATCATTAAACTCCTCCCACACTTATTGCTTCAGCAACCGCCAAAGCTGCGTCACGAGTCCCCCAAAGCTAACGAAGCTCTGAAGGCCTCCTTCTCTGGTGCCAGTTGCACTTCAGAACATCGTTATGCTGAACATGGTGTTCATTATGGACAGACTGTGGTTAGAACGGAAGTCCAATAACAGAGCACCGTTTAGGTTCAGATTGGGTCTGCCGTTCCTCCTAGTCACCCCCCCCCAGACCTCACTGTCGCTACCCACATGATTATTAAAGTCTCCCAGTAAAACAATGGAGTTTCCAGTGGGGGGTGCCGTCCTCTACCCCCTCCAAGGTCCCTAAGAAGGCTGGATGCTTTGAGCTGGTGTTTGGTGTGTATGTCCCCCAACCCGAAGTACTCTAGATGGGAAGTGACCCTGTCTTTTACCGGGGTGAACTCCAATGTACAGGCACTGAACCAGTAGACCCACGCCTGCCTGGCGTCTTTCACCAGGGGCAACTCCGGAGTGGAATAGGATCCAGGCCCTCTTCAGTAGTTTGGTTCCAGAGTCTAACCCATATGTTTAGGTGAGACCGACTATATCTAGTCCGCTCTTCCTTATATCCTTATATCTTCTTATATCGCTCTTCCTTCAACACCAACTCAGGCCCCTTTCCCACCACAGAGATTAGCCAAAAGTCTCCTTATCAAATTAGAGAAATGTAAATTTCAGAAATTTGGTTAATTTGCTTTCTTATCAATTTGTAATATAGTTTCTGTGGAATTGCATGATTGATTTGGGGACAAAGTCATCTAACTCTTCTTTGGGTATAGAGGTCTACAGCACCGAACATGAAATGGCTCAGTGGGTGACAATTACAATGGTAATTTCTGCTGTGAGTCTCCTGTTGTTCAGGTAGGGAATGGATGGCTGACATTTTGAACAAGCCAGCCAGAACCCGAAATGAACAAGTTACCAAAAATTCCTGGCTTACAGACGCATCGTTTTTTTGTAAGCTGCACGCACAAAGGGAGTCAGATTTTGTTACAAATGAGTTTAGTCAAACTTAATTTTAGACTAAATTTACTGAGCTGCTCGTGAATGTCATTCGATGGCAGGCCAAGTTTTACATGCTTAGTTATCCATTAAATAATCTGAAATGTAGGTAAAGTACTGTATATTACTCTAAATGTAATGATAATATTAAGTGGAATTTTTTGATTGTTTATCTAACCGAACAACAAGGGAATGACTACAGTATGGAGGAACCATGTGAATAGTACACAGGAAGGTGTTTTTAATCATGTCCTCTTAGACTATCCCGATAATCAACTTCTCAAGCTTTTCATGTGTCTGTTTCAACTTGAAACCTGCTTGGGTAAATACGAAACTCACATTTCATCCAGATTCTTCATCATAAGTCTCCATAGAGAGATGGTGCCATCTTTCATGATGCATGAGGCATTTTTTTTAGCATTTCCCTGAAGCCACTTTGATGTTGCGATTGGTGCAGAAGTTGCAGAGTTGGTACTTTAATGTGGCCAAGGGGGCGGTGTGCTGTGAAGCGTCAGGCAGTCGTCGGCAAATATCGAAAAGGGGGGGGGGGGGGGGGGGAATTGGGGGGGGGGCGGCGGGAGGCTTTTGTTTGGTGGGGGGGGGAAGGGTGGTTAGTGTTTGGTCTTGGGAAAA
>JAABNY020000082.1:3204139-3249052 GCA_015164015.2 Brevimyrus niger
GCGCCACGCCAGGGGCGGCCGTGGGTGTTAGAAGGCCCCGACACCCCCCCCCGGGGGGGGGGGGGGGGGGGGATACAGAGTGCAAACAGCCGCAGAGCTGTGATCCTGAAGGGATCCTGGTTCTTACCTAGTGACAAGTATTCCAAGGGATATGCAGCCGCATTGATAACACAAGAAACTTCAACAAAGGCTTCCGCTAATGATGTACCGCAGCATCAAATGTAATCCATGCCTGTCAGAAAGTTAGACGCCGCTCTCCAATCAGCTTGGGCGTGATCTAGATGCCTGAGGGGTCGGCTCTCTGGAAGTATTTTCATGTTTCCTTCGGCTGCATTAATTTACATCCAAAGCATTCTGGGATATACCAACATTTTGGGTGCGGGGGAGTGGCTAGACATCTGGGGCCCCTGGGAAAAATGTCACCTTGGGCCCCCTGCGCCGGTTGGCACTTTCAGTCTCTCAGTTGATTTTACGAAGTTGGGGGGATTCTCTTGGCCCCTATAAGGTGCAGGCCTCGCTGAATATGTCGTGATATGCGAGCCCCTCCGACACCCCCGTGTTGGTGCATACTGCCAGAATGGAGAGTCCCGTTACAACACTATTTTGCACTTTTGACCACTTTTGAAAGCAGCACGTCATCTAACACTTAAGATAGATAATTAATTAGCGAGGGTTTCTAGAATCCCTACGTAACTAAAGGAGTTTGCAGTCTTGCTCGTAAATGTGCAAGTGCTCTGAACCAATGCTGATGAGGATATGCAGTAATAACATTTAGGTCAATGTTGCCATATAAAACTATAATGCAGGCTATAGATACAGGATGCAAAATCGCAGATCAAATTTGAATAAAAGGAAGTTAAATTAAAATAGAATTAATTGAAATTGACACGCATAGTGTAGGCACAGCTTAATATTTCAGTATGAATTGCATGGCATGTTAACATAAACAGCAAACACTGTATAGTACCTCCAATACTGCCCACAATCACAAAAATTTGTGGCAGCAAAAAGTGACAGCGCCGCATTTGAATTTTAAGCCATAGACTAGATAATTTAACAATTAATCTTTTTGGACCATTGTGGAAGGGAACTTCACGCAGTCGTACAAGCAACCAAGACTACTGCAGATTCGTCACATATGGTAACATAGAGGAACAGTCTATGTGCAACAACAATAAATATATATGCACATGGACTTAGGGAGCTGACATACACAAAATGAATTTTTAGAATATAGACTAAACCAATTAGAGGATTGGTATCTTACATTCATGCAAATATACATATATATGGTCAATATATACATCTAGCATCTAGAAAATAAATATTTAATGCAATTTGTTATGTTATTTTGAATTGAAATTAATTAAATCCTTCCCGTCATTCCAATTCAAATTCAGATTCAACATCTTACAGGCTGCACTCAGTTCAATTCAAATTTCAATTCGTGAATGGAATGGGGCACAATTAATAAATTCTGATCAACACTGGTACATAATGGAGTAACCAGTAATTCACAGAGTCATACAGGCTGTGAAATAATGAGCCTCCTTGGTCTGGTGCTGGATACGTTAAATAGTGAGACACCCTGGAATTTGACCCTCAGTCCTACTGTGCAGCTTCTGACGGCCCTCTGCTTCTATGGTACTGATGGATTCCTGCAGACTGTCGGTGATGCACATGGCCTCAGCGAGGCTGCTGTGTCCGAATCTGTGCATTGGCCACATTTCTGCTGCACATACGAGTTCCAGCTGGAGGGGATGCCTTGAATAACACTACAGTTGGTTTTCATGCCATTGCATGCATACCTGGCATTGTAGGTGCAGTGGATGGAAGATTCAACCCTATTCATAACTGCAGCCACTTGAATCCCACTTGAATCCCACTTGAATCCCATTCCCTGCGCCTGTCGAAAAGGGTTCTTGGCACTAGGCCTCAATGTCTGGTTGATATGCAGCCATCAAGGATATTTTACAGACATTGTGACAAAGTGGCCTGGAAGTACACATGGTTTCTGGTCCAGCTTTGGAGTGTGTCGGATTTGCTGGTGGCTGGTTATTGACACATCAGGCCTCCTAAGGAATACCTGCCGACTCCCATGTTGAATCCCCAAACCTTGGCTGAGGGGGGGTGTAACACCACACAGCAAATAACGCACACTGATGTACAGTGTGCTTTGGGTGTGTGAAAGACGTGCAGTTCCAACGTTTGGTTTTCTAATTAGTTTTGTTCCTTGTGAAATATATGCATATGTTATTCATTTATTTAATACTATTATTAATTATCTATTGTACAGTACGCCCTGTTATACACCGTGTGTATCACACCGTGAATCTGTTCTAACACAATCGATATATTAGCACTCAAGTCTTTTACAATGTGATATTGTGAATGAACCATTCGTTTGAACCGTTTCCTTATGGTGTACTGGTCCTATCATTTTTCAAATCTAAAAGTGTTGAACTTGTTGTACATCCGTACGGAGCCCGTAAGAGGTCAGGGTAGGAAGATATTTTTTGAAATAGTACAAAAGATTGAATTAATGGACTAATCAGTTTGAACCTAACCTATTCAGACATGTCCAGTTAAGTGTGCTTTAAGGATTAAATTACAGTTTATTGAGAGGGAATTCAATAGGAGCACAAAACTTATTTTTTTCCTCAATAATTTGTCTCAAAGTCATAATTTATATACGGCAGTTAGGATATTATATATATAATGTTCATTGTGCCATTTAGTTTGATTTGCTGGTTTACTAAAAAGCCCTGAACTGCCTTATCTGGATCCTATTTGATGTAGGGAAAGCAAAGAACAGCCGTAATGGGATATTGAATCCATCCATTTTCCAAACCGCTTATCTTACTGGGTCGCGGGGGGTCCGGAGCCTATCCCGGAAGCAATGGGCACGAGGCAAGGAACAAGCCTGGACCGGAGGCCAGCCTATCGCAGGGCACACTCACACACTCACACAGTCACACCTATGGTCAATTTAGCAACTCCAATTAGCTTCAGCATGTCTTTGGATTGCGGGGGAGAAACCGGAGTACCCCCCACGACGGCACAGGGAGAACATGCAAACTCCACACGCATGTAACTCAGGCGGAGACTCGAACCTGGGTCCCAGAGGTGTGAGGCAACAGTGCTAACCACTGCACCACCATGCCGCCCCTGGGATATTGAATCATTCCCACTAAACTTTTCCCTCTAAACCATTACCTTTCTCGCCTGACTAAGAGTTAACAACATTGAAGCTGTATAGTTTACGTCCAGTTATAGAAAAGAGGAAAGAAGAGATTAGATGCAAGGGAACATTCACAGGCTCTTTGCTGGCTGTAACAGAACATCTAACAGGAAATGAAACGGAGATTATATTGGGGAGTACAGTACACACGGTCTCTCTGGTCCATAATCCTGTGGCGTACGGCTGTCGGCACGGCAACGAGGACGACCAGAACACAGCAGAGCGGAAGAAAGAGCGTCGTCCGTCGTAACATTGTAGCATAGCTAGAGGCGAAGGTTGGTTTGTCCATCCAGCCAAAAGGCTGTCAGTCCCCAGATATTCAGAGGGACTTCAGGAAGCAGAGGATGAGGCAGGGCGAGGTAGAGGGTGAGGCAGGGCGAGGTAGAGGGAGAGGCAGGGTTAGGAGAGAGGGGGACCAAGACAAGGACACAAAATATCAGGTTTAAGGACGCAACACAAGAGCTAAAAAGGACATAATTTGTGATGTTTTTGTATCCAGTGACTGTAGGTTGGATTACACTGCTTTGTTCCCTCCTACTTTTACTTTGTTAGAGCCTTGATACTTGTCATTTGATTACCGCCCCCCTCGTCTTCTATGACTCTGCACTGACATAATGTGATTTGTTTGTATTGCGTCTTTGCCCGGAAGGACCAGGGGGATGGCGGGTTCAATACACATGCTTGGATGAGAGGGTGGCGGATGGATGTGAAGTAAAACATCTAGTGGTGGATGTAGGTCTGTGGAGGGTGGTATGGTCTGATGCACTACTGATGTTATGGTATAGCTATCCAAGTAGCCCTGCAGTACCTCAAATGACCACAATTTCACTAGGGACGCAATCTCATCTAATGTATTTTCTGCATATGTATTTTGTAGTAGTTTATTATAATAATTTGCTTTTATCAAGGCCCAGTTTCAAAGCACAGATAATCAGCTAGAGCCCGTCTGGTTTGTATTCTCCTGTTTGCTTTTGAACAAATAGATTTGTAACAGCGTACACAAAACAGCACTTCTGTGTAATTCTACTCCTTGAAATGCAGCAAATCAAACTCACCCATGTTCTCAGATTTTTTGGGATTTCAAAAAGTTCTAACCACTTATTCTTGGTCAGGGTCATGGGGCCAAGTTTGTAAGAGCATGTTGGAAATAAGCGTAGCTAATAATTCTGTATTATTTACAACAATATTCCAGGCAGGACAAATACTGGTCGTCAGAATTTTTTTGCATCGTTAGTACCATAGTCCTTGACTTTAATATATGGATTTTCTTTATTTTTAAGTCCGATATTTTTCTGGATACACCCTGCTAGTGGGTTTTGAACCTGACAAATACTGCTGGTTCATGAACATTTGCTTTTGGAATAAATTTCCCTGAATTTACACATATTTAGAGAACTTGGGGACTGAAAAGTGATTCCACCTCCATAAAGAGCGTGATGTCATTACGTGCCAGTGATTGAATTAAAACATTCCGAACACCTGGGAGTCTTTGCTAACGGCCGTAATTACACAGCACATCCTCATTAAAGTAATCACCTGTCCTACTTTCATCAGTGAGCCATGTCATACTTCACAGTCGGAGGAGAGTCATACGACGTAAGAAGAAACCGTTTATTTCTGTTTATCGTCGGACACTTACCTCCAGGCACCTCTGTGAGCTCATTAAGCGGAGGCACCGTCTCTAAAGTGTCAGCGTATACCTTAGCGGCCTGCCTCTGTGCGTGCCGGGCCTCAATCTCTTTCTTGGTCCTGGGGATCCGGCATTTGAAGATGCAGCATAGGGTTATAACTGAGGATAGACGTGGCAGGGTGACAGCTTCGAATTATCATTTGGGATTTATCGGTAACGTAACACGAGTCGGTCAATTAACTGATTTAGCGAACATTGAGGCTATCGGTTCATTAATGACGCGAAAGTGCATCATTATTAGGCCCCCAACCCAGGCCAATCCTCTTATGTTCCAGATTTCTTTTAGGGCGCTCTGGAATCATTGTGCGTTCTTGCCGCTGCGTGTACCAGAATTCCCTCCTGGGACCACTTAACTGCATCTTAGTCTTAGACATCAGCAAGCAAAATGGCTGCTTAGCAAAGTTAGCGCAGTTGCCTACATTTATTATTCAAATCATAAACAACGTTTCAATATATTCATTCAATATTCAATATATTCAATCAATATTCAATCAAACTGGCAGCCCGTCATTATCGCATTGACCTGTGACCTAACCGTCAATAAATAAATATGATTAACATTACTGCTAGTATTATTAGGATCCTAGTATACACCTCTAACAGTATAGAGCTCTTGTATCTAAACTAAAATATTAATTCATGTGCTGTAATACTTGTTTAAAAGGCTGTTACTTACCTATCGCCAGAATAAACATAGAAAAGACTCCAATGACTTGCCATAGCCGCAGGCCCCAGAAAACCACGGTTTCCGAAGTAATGGGGTCCGGCTTCTTTGGGGGGGCAGTGCTGAAGAGCTAAGAAACATGCCGAGGTCAGCAGGTAGCCTTGAGAAACTCTTACAGCCACCGCAGTGTATTCTGGGCAAGTAGCTGCACTTCAAAGCTAGCTATTTGTGTTTTCGTCTCTCGCACTGAACCGATTTCTCGGTACCCAAACGCTAGGCTGTTTGAGCTGAGTAGAACCACTTGTTATACATATGCACACTGATTTATCATGCACTATACAGTACTGTGCAAAAGTCTTAGGCAGTTAAAGGAATGTTTAAATGGTCTTCATGTCGATGGAAAAACTATGCTATTACGTTTAACGTATGTTAGTTTAGCCATTTCAGATCTTCTGCTGCAATTATGCTAGTATTCGGAGTACAGACACATGCATTTTTTGACTCAACCACTAGCTCACCTCATATAGTTAATCTCACTGACTTTTTGTTAAGCAACTCTATTAATTAATTAAGCTAGATGGTGGTGAAATTTAATAAATACATGGAATGGCTGAGGAGCCCCTGAGGAGAGGTTTGGGAACAGATGTTCATCTAGCCGTCCAACCTGATATCAGTAACAGGAGAACAGGAGAAATTCTTACTAGTTTTTGTTACCTTTCATTTGCATATGTTCTAAAGCTCAATTCTGTTTTTTGTTCTAAGCAAAATTCCACTTACTACTAACACATTTGCACTGTACTGTGTCCTTCTAAAATCGAGTCGTTGGCTCAATAAACTTAGTAGATATGAGTTTATTGACATATTGTCCCACAATGTGGTCCTGACGTGTTAAAATAAGGCATCAAAATTCCCAATCCACAAAATCCCGATGCTGTCTTTAAAATGATTGGAACCTATTTGTGGAACCGGGGATCCTCTCCTATGCAGGCAGAAGGGGCCTGAGCACAAAAGCTAATCGTTGTGTGCTGTATGGCCATAGATAAGGGACACTGACTGCACTAAGTCCCCCTCCCCCCCACCAAATCTAATAAACATTCTGTCATGTCTTGCTTCCGAGCCGTGTCGCTTGGCCTAATAGGAGGCTCAGATTGGCATCCTCTTTGAGCAACAGCTGCTGGTGCTTTTGCAGAAACTACGATATGAACCACATTTCGATTACTGTTTTTACGGGCGTTTTTGGCTGCACTGATCGTGGATCAACAGAACTGAGCAGAATTGAGCGGAGTGAACTTCAGTCAATAAAGACGATGTTTTGTCCCCATTCTGATGGCCCTTTGTATAGATACCATGCAACATTGTGATTCATGGCATTGTACAATACATACATATACTACATTCTCTTACATAGTTACATATACAGTATGCTATTACACTATTATATATAAGTTTTCTAAAGGGAAATATGTGACCGTTGCATGATCGTCTAAGTCAGCTGCCCCAAACTAGCCTTGCAAGCACTAGCTTATCTGTGAAAGATTCTGTCTTCCCTCAAAAACAAGACTTTGGGGGGGCAGAACTATTTCATTTAAAATAAAAAGGAAAATGCATGTCCAACATCACCAAGATGGGACATTCAAAAATAAACACAAATATCAAAAAAAAGACAAGAAAATCACAGACTTTGCCATGTTGTTTATGTCTACTCTGTGTTTCGAGAAGATTCCCAGCTTAGCTTCAACTGGGTGAGAACTTACTTCTCAGTCACACACGATTAGTTATTGAAAATGAAGCTGGGCACCAAGGAGTTCCATTTCAGCAAAATAACTTCATCTACATCGACTTTTCAATTATATGCAAGACGACAGACAGGCAAGCTTTTCCTGCATTAAGGAAGCTTACAGAGATAAACGGCATCTTTCCGGACATTACAGCTAAGTGTGTCGTATTTGGATTGAGGGGCTACACTCTTGAAGCAGCGAGGTACCAGAACGTCCAAATTAAAGCTCCGCTTTCAAGCCACTTCTGAGTAAACAAGTCTAATTGTGTTGCAAACAGTAACTGTTTATGTACTTTGGATAATCCTTCGCCAGTCGGAAAGCAAGTTTGCATACATTACATATAAGCTGTGGTATATGGCTTTGAACTGGAAGTAAAAATAAAAATAAATCGTAAAAGTCTAAAAAGATATGGTGTTCACATATGGCCCAAAGCATCAAAAGCTCAGCCGTAAATGCGACTCCGTCATACTGTCTGTCATACTAATGTTCTCATTATAATTTTTAAATGAAGGACTTCCAAAATATTTGTTTCCAATATAAACCATGTCAGTGGTGTACAGTGAAGTTAATTACAATAAAAGTAAATAAAAAAATATTTCAGTTGTCAGAAACCTTTACGACCAATTCAGAATTTTATTTATTTGAATTCCTAGCCATCTGACAAGCAATTTAAATAAACTCCTACAACTATCCCCTCAATGTGACTTTCTAATCCTGTTTGTAGAGGCTTGAATGAAACCTTTTTTGCCTCTTCTTTTAAACTTGACATCTTTCAGCTATGATTCATGTGCTTTTGTGACTCATTCATGTAGCTTCTGCTATCCGTTACAACAAAACGTAGCTTCCTTCCTAAGCACGCAGAATTTCCCCTTCTCAGCAAACCTCTAGCACGTTCTGTGACGCTGCTGGAGGCCCGTCTGTAATATCGACTCGTGTATAAAATAGTTTACTCACAGATTCATGCACAATCACACTGCGGAGCCATTGTTTGTTTCGCGCAATGGGAACAAAGGTATTGAAGGTAAATAGAGAACGAAGTAACGGCTACTCTGTAAAGGTGGAAAGTGCATTTGTCCCTGTGTTTAAGTGCCTACGGTAACCGGGACCATCTTAAAGAGGCTGTGCACCCAGCTGTCGGTAACCTGATGACTCCCAGCCCTCGGTGACAATGACGGGCTCCCGCTTACCTCTGGGTCCGGGGTCTGAGGCACTGTGGTGCGCACGCAGAAGGATAGAAACGCCGCCAGCCATCCCAGAGCCGGCCTCTGCGGCTCCCCCCTCACCATTTCCTCCCCGGCTCTCCGCCGGTCATGGACACCTGCCCCCCTTGCTCTGTTTGTGCCCGTCCGCCGAGCTACGCACCCTCACCCAGCCCGGGGGCTGGCCCGTCCGTAAGAGGCCATTAATTAATCAGCAAGGCCGGTGTCACTTACTCTGCCAGCCTCTTTCCCAGGCTCCTATAGCTGGGGTGGCGGGGGGGAGGCTGGGAACTGTATGCAGAGGGCCAGTTTTGGGGTAGAACAGGAATGGGGACAGGAACACCGTCACATCCGGCTCATTAACTGCACCAGAACTACACTATATCTATACTTTATCATGAATAAAGAATGGAACCAAACCATCCTCTAAGAGCAACTTCTCCCAACCATCCAAGAACAGTTTGGTGACGAACAATGTAAAGCAGCATGATTTTCCAGCATGATGGAGCCCTGTACCATAAGGCAAAAAGCAGCTCGGGGAACAAAACATCGACATTTTGGGTCCATGGACAGGAACCTCCCCAGACCTTGATCCCATTAAGAACTTGCGGCCAATCTTCAAGAGGCGGGTGGACAAACAAAACCCCACAAATTCTGACAAACTCCAAGCACTGATTATACAAGAATAGGCTGCCATCAGTCAGGATTTGGCACAGATAGTGATTGACAGCACGCCAGGGCGAATTACGGAAGTCTTGAAAAAGAAGGACCAACACTGCGAATATTGACTCCTTGCATAAACTTAATGCAATTGTCAATAAAATCCTTTGGCATTTATGAAATGCTTGTAGTTATACTTAAGTATACCACAGAAACATCCGACGGAATCGGCAAACCCTGTGAAAGCCAACACTTGCGTCATTCTCAAAACCTTTGACCAGGACTGTAAGTTGCGGAGGACGATGTTGCTCATAAGCCGGTATCCCACTGGCCCAGTGCAGGTCTCCAAGCCTGCTAGATGCTATGGAATTTGGTCTCCAGAGTGGGGTTTGAAGGGGCTTTCCCATCATTTGTCCCAACCTGTTTTGCCACGCTCCCATAACTATGTCCCATTCCTCGAGGATCCTTCTCTTCCACCCTGGACTGGTTAAACCCCCCTCGGGGGGCCCTCCACAAGCTGGACGTCCAATGCCAGGCCATAGTCTGGGATTCCCTGCCCTCCCGCTAATTGGAAGAGACACCCGCGGCCTGGTGCAGTCTGGCTTCCCGTGCCTGTTTCCATTCTCGCATAACCGTCCTGTCATTTTGGCGAGCTAAAAATACTTTAACTGGAACAGGCACGCCTTCACCTCCGGACCTGTTGTCTCTCATGTGGCGAGGATGTTTACACAAAAACAAAATGAAAACATCGCATTTTTAACAAGAAGCACCATGAGGGCCGGTGTCCAGCCTTTAGCGTTGGTTTGTGTTTTTCTTACGATATATTTTTCCTATCATTTAAATGCACTGCTTTTTTATTCATTTAAGAATGAATTTCTTTCTGATGGCTACACAGCGTCCGTGTAAAGATGCGACCTCACAATTCCGTGTATCATCAAGGGCTCCTCCAAATAAATGGTGGACTTTAATGATAGAATATAAAGAGAAAACTGCAATATGTTGTATAAGAGTGTCAAAAATATTATACTGTATTTGGGTAACTGCTAGGTACCAATACAAAGTATTTACATTTTAACGGTTGCAATTTTATTTCAAATATACATTTTTAAAAAGGGTTTAATGTCACTTTAAACTTAAACTGTTGCCTGATTTTATTTGCTATTTGACTCTTACAGGTCTATTCAAAATAAATTTATTAAAAATGTAATTTAATATAATTTTAACTTTATTTAAGCATTTACAAATAAAACTGAGCAAATAATCATTGCTTAATATTGTAGTGACCCTGCATGAGAGAAGGTTAAAGACCTCAGTTAACCTAAGCAGTGACGTATCCGTGGGAACGGATCAGGCGCCCTGAACTGTCAAACGTCTCTGCTAATGAAGTCCAGCAGTCTTTGATTAGGATTCCGTCCTTATTAGGGTTTAAATAGGGGTGTTGGAAGTCTTTTTTTTCTTTTAAAAAGAATATGGTTGTCTTAGACTTAGAATTGTGGGCTTTCATTTAATTTCAGTTTAGCACTGTTGGCATTAGGGAGTATTGAGGGTCATATTAAATTTCAGCCTGGCTGATTCTTCCAGAAAGTCGCTGTTTAAACTACCTCAGTTTCCTTAGCCAGTGGGGGGGGACTGCTGCTCCTTATACTGCAATTATTCTTTTAATTAAAAAATCCTTGCCGTTTCCCTGTTAGGTACTATGAATTTAGCCATTTTGAGCAAGTGTGCTGATTTAGAGCTGCAGGAAATAAACGTTTAGTCGCATGCAGAGACACTTGTTTGCCAGGCATTACAAATGAGGAATGCTTCCCTGAGAAGATTCATTATCTTCAGCTGCTTTTGCAAAGCGTCTGCAATAGCATGTGGCTTAAATTTTAAATATTGAAGCTCCTTTCTGGTGGTGTTGATGTCTGTGGTATAATCTTATCCTGCAGAGGGTTTGTCAGGCGGTTGAGAGGCCGTGTATGGTTTCCTGGTCGCCTTTAGGTGCGATGTAGATGCCATAAATAAAGAGCTCCGCCCAGGGCTGGTATTGTCATGCCATATTACACTGACCTTTTCATAAAACCCTCCCTGTTTCATATGACACCAGACATGGTGGGTGTTTGCTGTTTAATTTTGGACCATTAAAACCCCTGAAAATGACTGCACACATTCCTTACCGAGAATATTTATTCACTTTTGCTGAAGTCTTGCATTTACAACGACAAACCAAACGGAATATGAGGCTGTGTTAGAAAACAAAATGCTAGTTTGTAGGTTATTTGGGCATTCACACTTGGTTAGAAGCCTCATATTCACACTTTGTGTCTCGATGGTGAACGACGTGTATATTTGGTCAAACCCGGGGCCTGTATTGCCTTATTGGGGTAACTTGTCGAATTTTAAAGGTAGTCTGGGCAAAATGTAAGCGAGTGAATCAACGCTTTAGCATTGTTGGTCGTGATTCATACGGGAACCTGGAGTTTCTTTGGCGACCTCAGCCTCCCCATCCATCTTATTTCCTAGCCTGTGGGTCGCTTTCAATTAGTCTCGATGGCTGGATAACTGCGCCATGTCTTGCCTGAGAAAACATGGCCTGTTCCCGGAAGGTTCACATCAAAGTTCAAGAAATATTAAAGACAAAGGAACCAAGGCTGCCACAAGCAAACACCCTGTACGTCCATTTTAGTAGCTAAATGTCAGTCATGGCTGTGGGACTAACCAAGTCCGCTGCTAGCCGGCTGCCTGTGGAGGGTCCTGTTTTCACAGCCTGCAATGTGGAACATGCTAACGCGTAGCTAACACGTAGATTTCCTTTTCGCTTCATTTCTCGTGTTATTGATGTCAGGTGGGCGCAGTAGGTCCGCGGCCTTCGGCTGCCTGACACAAACCGCTGGTCGCTCGCTATGGAGACTGGTCTTTCTTTTGCTCTAAGCGGGGTGCGGCACTGGGGGCTCGTACGTCTGACCACAGGGAGGTTTGTTTTAGCACCTGTGGATTCCGTGCCTGGCAGCTGCTGGAGTCCTTATTTCTTAATGAAGATTCCCCGCTGGGCTGAAGTTTGCTTTCGTATTTCTAATATTGGAAAAAATCTGGATCTCTGGAATTCTTCCATTTGTATATTGCCAAGAATTTAAATCGGGGGAGAAAAAAAACTATTATAAGTTCTATATCTTTTATTTTAGAATTTAAATCAAGTACTAGAGGTCATGAGTTAAACATTTGCTGTTTTTGCGTGAAGGTACTACTACCACTAAGGAACGCAGCAGACTTTACATTCTTCTTCTACACTATTTCTAGATTAGAGGTGTTAAACTCCAGTCCTGGGTGGCCATTGCCCTGTACAGGTTTTGGGTTTTCCCTCATTTAACACACCTGATTCAGTGTGTTAAGGCTCCTGTACCTGTTATCCGGACATCACTAGTTTGAGCCTTGGACTCAGCAGAAGGGTCACATGTCCGTGGACCCTTCAGCAAAGGCCCTTAACCCCCAGATCCAGGGCTGCTGCATGTTGGCTGACCCTGTGCTTTTACCTCCCCTCCCCCCCCCAAGCTACAGAGAGCAAGATGGGGCTTGGGAAAGAGAAGCACCCCAATGTACCTGTACTTTTTCAAATGGCAAATAAAGCAAGTTTGTCTGTTTAAGCTATGCAGGGCTCCCACCCTCCAGTCCCAGAGTTTGACACCCCTGATTCCAGTCGAAATCAGGAAATGGAACAGGAGGTGGAATTTTAAATCTCGCTGAAATTCGAATTCAATTCCAATTCTGTTTTTTTTTTTTTTTTTACAGCCCCAACTCCAGTTCCATTTCCTTATTTGGATTGGAATTGATCAATGCATTCCAGAATGGCCCCAATCCTGCTGTCCTAGACTATATTGAAAAAATCTAAGAAAATGAGCCCGCTAGTGCCATCACTTCTTTCCGAAGAAAAAAATAGTTGGGTTTTGTTTGATCAGAAATGCAAAAATATGCTGTTTTGTTTTAGGTACGATTGATTCATTTTGATCGCCTTCAGAGATCATAAAACAAACATTCTTGAATTTCAGTGCCATTACAGTACATTAGTTTCATCATTATTGTCTCTTCATGGTTTGTGGGCCCATGTCTGATATGAACTTTGTAGTTTTGTCTGGGGGCTGCAAAACATTTTAGATAAAAGCTTTCAGCTACAAGTGGGCTTTCATAGAATATATATGAGCTTTATTATGTGCTGAGAAGTGAAATTACTGTCATATTGCCCTGAAAAATTGGCAAGGCCCCCTCACTTAGGCATCCTCAGAGAACTACTGCTCGAGAAATTAAATCCTAAATGACAAAAGGGGTTTGGCCTACGTGAAGTTTGAATTTAACCAGCGTAACTGTTTTTTTTTTTTAAAGGTGCATATTAATTACAGTTGACATTTCCAATCAGAGAACCACAAGTTAACTTTTGCTTTCCAATGCTTGCCAGTCATTAGATGGATGACTATTTAAAAATTGTTTCTCCTGCTACCTTATTAAATTACTGCATTTAACATATTTTATGCTGAATAATTAATATTATGAAGTCAATGGCTCATTAACCAGGTTTCATATAATAAAATAAGAGATTCAATGTTGAGGGCCATCTTTCAACTATGTAAACAATTCGATACATCACATTTTTCAATCTTTGAGCAGGATCAGAAACTACTACTCATATTTCACCAGACTACTTTTAGACTAAGCGGTCACAGACTGACCACACGATTTTAAGCTAGAACTGAATGTGTAGTTCAGGTCCTTGTTACTGGCCTTCAGATCCATTAATGGGCCAGTATCAATCTCCATCAAAATGCTCCTTAATACCTACACCCCATCTCGCCCTCTTTGGTCAGCTTCTTGGACGTTCCTCCACCACATGAAGTATCATACCACACGTTTCTCATGCGTGGCCCTCCAGTCGTGGAATGAGCTGTGGAACGCCATCCGATAATCGAATTCCCTCTCCACCTTCAAGAAAAGACCCATCTGTTCCAGGAATTCCTCCACTAGCCTGATGCATCTCCCTGTTCCCCGAATGCTCTTAATGTCGCACGTCTTGTCGATTTGGGTTAATAATTTTTCTTTCTTGGACGATATTGTGTAGCTCCTGCTCCAGTGCTGCTTATACTTGTACCTGGGCGTTCACTGGAAGCTCAGCCTAGGTGCATTTATGCCGAGTTGCCTCCTTGACACCATCTATGTTTGTAATGTGCTACTTGCTTCACTTGAACATCGGAGAAAAGCGTCTTCAATGTGCAAACAGATCATAGCTGCCTGACACTTGGGTTTCATCTGAATTTTGCCGTCAAGAATGAAACACCAGGACACACAAAAATGACAGGAGAAAATGGAGATGGCTGCAGTTAGCTGCTGGTGATCGTAATTAAAACATCGAGCAACGGCTCTTGTACATAAGGTGCAGTGTCTCCATGTCTGGATGACTTTCATCAAAGACAATTGTTCAGAATGAATTCTGCAGAGAACCATGTTGCTTCTTCAGAGATGTTTGAGCCCAGTGCACAATGTTTGATCGATAGGCCCTCTATCGTTTGGAGAAGCCTGCATCGCATTTTGCGATTGGCCAATGCCTGCATCCATCGCAAATTGGGATTGGCCAATGCCTGCATCCATCACGTTTTGGGATTGGCTGATGCAAATGAGATGCTTGTCAGTGGTGTGTTTGCATATGGTGCAAGGTTCACAGATACCGGACGGGCGTTTAGCTACAGTAATGTGAAACACAGAGTACACTCGCTTTCTGATCTGTGGTTACGTATAAAAAAAATCATCTGGTCCTGACCAGGCTCTAAAATTATTTAAGTCTTACATATGGTGTAAAACAACACAAAACAGATACACTATGTCATTATTTATCAAAAATGAAGCCAAAATGGACAAGCCATGTGTGAAAACCTAAGTACACCCGATGATTCAGTAGCTTAGCAGCAATAACTTGAAGTTATTTTCTGCATGACTCTTAGTCTCACATTATTGTGCAGCCCAATCTCCTTTACAACACTGCTTCAGTTCATTGAGGTTCACGGGGATTCGTTTAAGCTCAGCTCTCCTAAGGTCCCACCACAGCATGTTTGTCAGGTTGAGGTCTGGACTGGGCCACTGGATCACCTTGGTTCATTTCTTCTACAGCCATTCTGTTATCGATTCGCCGGTGTGTTTGGGATCATTGTCCTGTCGCATGACCCGAGCTTTAGCAGTCAGACAGCCGGTCGAAACCTATGACTCCACAATGCTGTGGAATACAGAGGAGCTCATGGTCGACTCAATAAGGAGCCCAGGTTCTGTGACTGCAGAACAAAGCCCCCCCCCCACACACACACACACACACCATCGTGCTTGACAGTTGGTATGAGGTGCTTGTGCTGATGTGCTGTGTTTTGATTTTCGCCAAACGTGGCGCTGAGCGTTACGGCCAAACATCTCCACTTTGGCCTCATCCGTTCCCAAGGACGTCATTCCTGCCGTTTGGTCAGATGCAACTTTGCAAACCGAAACCTTGCTGCCGTGTTCTTTTTATAGAGAAGAGGCATCTCCTGACAACCCTTCCAGACAAAGCCCTATTGTTCAGTCATCTTTTTCTAATTGTTCTTCACTCTTTTGTAATGGTAGCATTTAACATGCTGACTGAGGTCTGCAGAGTCTGACATGTAGCTCTTGGGTTCTCTTGCCCGTTTTCTGCCATCTCTGAGCTCTGCACGGTCTGACCTTGGGGTGAATTTGCTGGGGCGTTCGCTCCTGGGATCGGCAGCTGTCCTGAATGATTTCCACTTGTGAATAATCTTTCTCCCTGTAGGATGATGCACTTCAAATTGCCTGGAAATGGCCTTATAACCCTTCCCAGATTGATGGGCAGCGACAATTGCTTCTCTAAGATCATTGCTGACATCGTTCCTCCTTGGCACCATGGTAACACGCACCTGTCTGCTCCAGACCAGCAAACTGCCAGAACCTCTGCTTGTATAGAGCTGAGCTGATGATCAGTTACTCGGGTGCATTTACTTAACCCTCTCAATCCCCACGGGAGCCGTAATGTGCTTAATTTTTCACATGCGGCTTCTGTATTGGCTTAGATTTTGTTAAATAATGACACAGGCCTGTGTTGTTCATCTGAGGTTGTATTCATTTAATTTTAAGGCCCACAAAGGGTCAAATGCTTTATTATGTCCTGTGATGAGAATTGAAAAGCAACACTTTCTTTTTCACATGACTGAGCCTATATGGGTCTTCATGACCGCTTGGCAGAATAGCTGCGTGTCTACGGGCCCTTGAGCGAGGCCCTTAACCCCCCAGCTCCAGGGGCGCTGCACGCTGGCTGCCCCCGAGCTGCGACCCCCCCCCCCAAGCTATAGAGAGTGGGATGGGGGTCGGTGAAGTGGTATGTTCCTCGGTGATTAGTGGACACAACATTCTATTGCTATTTCATCTCCCATTCCCCTTTACTGAAGTCCTCGTCCGAGGCTCACGGCCTAAAGCAGGCAGCGATTCATCCACCCTGGTGCTGCTTCTGCTGCTGATTCTTCTCTGAGTGCGGGCCTGTCCACCGACCCCCACTGCACGACAACCTCCCGTCTGCTTGAGGCCGTGCATTAGTCTGTGGCGTGCCGTATCAGTTTGGTCACGTTCAGTTATCCCATAACAATTAATTTTTTGGGGTTAATGAATTAAATATGTAACGGGTCACTCTTTTCCGCTCCAGTAAAGGGCACAGGATGTAATGAAGTTTTCCGAGTCATTGTCGGGGCCGAGATTCTGGACGTGGGCCTCTGGTTAATTTACTTCATTACTATCATGAGACCAGCTAACCCCAGTTCCCGTGGACTGGGAGCCACTGCAGTCTACAAGATAAAGCTGTCAGCCGCACAGTGAACATGCACCACATGCTGCTTGTCCAGGACGTTGTTGGGGGGGGGGGGGGGGATGGAGTGTGCCTGTCTGCCCAGGGAAAGCTTCCCCTATGAACAAAGGTTAGACCTGAAATGTAAGATCATAATTCAGGGATTAAATAAAGTACCCAAGAATAAAAAAAAAACAAAACAATTAATTTAAGTGGTTATTGATGGATTTATTCAGTCATGTTAATCCATCAATCCATCCATCCATCCATCCATCCATCCATCCATATTTTCACAGTTTAGAGTCTGAATCATCATAGGTGACAGATGCGCAAGTGGGTGCCTGATTGCATAATCTAAGGTAAGGGTGATATTGGACACACACACACACACACACACACAAAGGCTTATATCTTCAGCAGGCCTTATCACAATTGGTCTCGTCTTGCATGAATTCTCACGGTCTCTGAGACAGTGAAAGATAAAGCAGGACAGCATTCTTCCCGGATGAATCAGAGACGGTGGCAAATGTCAAAACAGATAAGGTCATTCCAGCCCAAGATGTATGAAGCTGAACTTGGAGGACCTCGCCAGTGTACCGTCATGTGACACTAAAGCGGGGGGGTCTGGCCGGCTCTGCAGGGCTCCTATGGAAAGGTCTTGTTTCTGGTTATTGATCATTGTCCCTGTCAAGACGCCTAAAACCTGGCTCCCCCATCCATTGCAGATTTTTCAGTCGTCCAGGTTTTGCCCCCAGTACAAAGCTCATGTCTTCCCTCAAAGAGAGCAAAGAGGAAGAGGCGGAAAATCACAGAGTAAACAGAGTTTGTGGCCCCGAGGGTTAGGCTTCTCGCCGATTTCAGTCCCGTTTTTCGACAGGGTAGCCTCATCTCTGTCGGGCCCTTCAGCAAGGTCCTTAACCCCCCCCCAAAATAACACTCCAGTGACGGCAGATAAATGCCGGATCATTGGTTCAAAGCCCGAGCTTCACTCTCACCCTTATGTGTCTGCTTTTTAAAAAAGGGTAAGCAAAAAACACATTGCAATATACCCTTCCTCATACTTAAGAAATGGCAGATAAAGCTGCATTTCTTTTCGTAGGAAATTCCAAAACCTGAATTTTTTTTTTCCCCCCAACAAAACGCTTTTTGGTTATAGATGAGCGCTTCATAAAGCAGTCATAATGCATCATAAACAAGGCTATAATGTATTATGCCTTTTAATAAATATGTATAGCCATGTAAGTAAAGCTTTCTGATTGCATTATAATGAGTTATGAAAGGGAGAGACAAACAAATAGGCGTCACAGTGGCGTCACTCAATGGTGGACAGCAACTGCAGCGACGGCCCGTCTGCAGAACTCGTAACGCTCTGGGCTCCAGATTGCTCTGTGTGAAGTGGCCAGTTTAAATTGTCCTAAATGAGCATGAATTAGGTCATTAATCATCAAGTAATGGTAGAGACCTAACCTGTAAAGCGAAGGTCAAACCGTAGAAGGTGGGCTGCATTCCAGCTTACAATTTTCTTGAATACACAAAAAATAAAATTCTTTCCCATCATGCATTGTGCCTCGCCCCTGTTATTATAAAACATTCTGATGGTTCCACAGAAGGACCTCTGGAAGCTACTTCTCCGGCGGGAAATGGGTTTTTTTTCCCCCCTGAGTGCATTCATTTTGAGACATGAAGAAAGCTTGTTTTTTTTTTTTTTAGGTGCCATTTTGAAATGGTCTGGAAGTATATTCCAGCTGAATTACACAACACGATAAATTATAGTTTTGTCTGGAATTCTGCCTCAGATATACCATTTACAAATGTGTTGTGGCTGCAAGGAAAGCTATGGAAAGTACAGAAAGTCACATATTGTTTAAATTATTCTATATCGTGACATAATCATTTCCAGTCTGCTAGACATAAAATCAAGGCATGAGATGAGAAGCTATAGAGAAAGCAGGAAATACAAAAGTATAAATTATGGCCGGCATTTAATTTGGAAACGGAGAGGACTTGCAGGAAAACAACTTTATTTCTTTTTAATTAGATGACGACAAGGGCATTGTGAACGTGACCGTGTCTGAGGACGTTTGGTCCATGTTCATTTTCTACTGTATTCTGGAGAGGACCATTTTTCACAAACTTACTATCAGAAAGTACATTTTGAATCAAAACAAATCGTGTTTTATGAATTTTAACCAATGCACCCACAAGATTTATTTTCATCAGCTAAATTTGTTTTGGACTTGAAAATTCAGTCGTGTATCCCACATTTTTAAACAGCTTCAAAATGTTATGCTTTATTAATACCACTGTTGTTTACATTTTAGCGTAAATTATTGGTTAGAATTCCACTGCTGGCGTTCTTGTGAGAATGTCATCTCCAAAAGTGAGCAGTACAATAATTTAAAGCACATTGCATCGCAGTTTCAAGCAGCAGACGTGCGTTGACCGTGACAGGAGAGCCGTCACAGGTAATTACGCTTCTCTGTCAGTCTGTAAAGGGTCCGTCAGACATCCTGGCGGGTCCGCATCGGTGAAGGAGCAAGACGCCCGCCGCTCTGTCGAATCCGCAGCTCCACGAGCTACGGCTGAGAAACCGCGACGGGCCAAAACAAACAGATATTTTAAAAAAACGGGGCCTGAAGTTATTCTCCATCTGCCTTGGACTCACATGAGGGTGTCGGACACTTAATGCATAGCTCAAAGCTGGGGCTCAGATGCCACCACAAATGTTATAAATATTATAATAAAAGCCATCTCAAAAAAAAAAAAAAATGTAAAAAAACTATAAAAAGACCCACTTAACATAGTTTCAACAATTATCCCAAGAAAGCCAAGCCTAAATCACACATAAAAGGGTTGGGGGGGGGACACTCACGTTTTAAATGAGATGGTTTCAGGAGGATAATAATAGAGTCAGCTGAAATCCAAGGAGAACAGCATACCTCCTGCTCCAGCGTACAGGAAAGTCTGTTTGGCGAACCAAAACAGCGAATCCTCTGGCAATAATAAATGGTCTCTTGGAAAAGGCTGACTTGCCATCCTCATTTACAGTCCTTATAAATCAAACAAATCTTTTAATGTGCCTAAAGTTGTATTGAGGTTTTGGCTTTAAAGTCCACTGCTTTTTTTTGTTTTTTTTTCGCCACTGGAGTTCTTGGTCATGGTGAAATGCGCTTGTGTTTTCTTTCCTCTCTTTCATATGCGACGGGTGCATTCGGTGGCTGCAGTTCCTCTCGGCAGTGTGGTTTTCGAAGGCAGGCCACGTTCACCGTCGTAACTGGGCAAAACTCGAACGGCCGGCTGGCGCCCAACCCTACCTCTACTTATGCGCAAGCAGGGCCTGGGTGTCATTTGGTTTCCCACCCAAAATTTTGGCAAATGCCCCCCCCCCGGTACCTTCTCCTTCCTGGACCCAGAACAAAAAAACCGAGTAGATCCTTGCTGGGCTTCATCTAAATACAGGCCTGTTGGAACGTTGTACGCCTGCTTGTATCACCATGTATATTGGGATGCACGCTCTGCACAAAAGTCCCAGTAATTATTACGATTCGCTGACATTGACACGTACGAGGGTTCCACGTACGTTGACACGTCGACGTGTTAGCGTGCATCCCTAAGGTGTATGGGAGGCCGTGTATGTGGTCTAGGTTAACTTGGTTATGGAAATCTCGCCATGTCTTCCATCTGAGAGTGCGTGTATACGCACAGATAAATGTTGTATTATTTATACCTCATACTAGTCTCCTGCACACTGATTGATAACGGTTTCTTGCCTGAATTGTCATGGCTGCATGTAATTGTAATTCATTGATTTAGTTTATATTATATTCTCTCTTTTTTTACACTGTCACCCAATCTTTGCCAGCTGAGTCGTGGCCCTATATCAAGTGCCGGTTTAAATTAGTGCACGCGGTGCACTCTGCAATTTACGCCAATCAATGCCTATCGCAGGAATCTGATTGGATGTGCCAGTGAATTTCAAATTAAGCATCTGTGGTTTTGTCTTCTTGGATGGGTCGAGTGTTTGCGCTAAGCGTTTGCAGACCCAGGACTCGTTTTTATATAGGCCAATTCTAGAACTGGGGCCTGGAAATCTGATCGTGGATCAGTATATGAGGTTACCGGCTTTAAAATGCTGACATTTCCAACCCTGTCGTGCAACCCTTTCAAAACTTGCTGCGACCAAAATTTGGGTCGCGACCCTCAGGCCGAGGATCGCTGGTTTACGTTGATGTAAAGTTGCTAACTGAGTATGTAATTAGTGTATAAGGTTATTGATTTCTATTACAGGACGTACTGCATTCTATTTATTATCTGAGCACATAATACTATTCTTGATGTTGATATTACCGCCTAATTGAAGTTGGTATCCATTTTAGAACCACACACAGATATTCCTGCATATGTACCTGTGTTCCTGCATTTGTACCTATGTATCCACAAGTAAATAACAGAAGATGTACATTGGTGTCTGACTCCTTCTCTAAGGTCCCGCATGTCTTTGCAGTCCAGACTGACTGCCTACAGCGTATCTACCTCATCTGAACCAAGTTCAATTTAGTTTTTCTCCCTACATTTCACACTCAAAAACATCATTGTTCCTGTATGAATAGAATTTCATTGGGCTTTTTATGGAGTCCTCGACATGGGACAGAACACACCAATAACAGAGGAGCAGCGAAGACGGGAGGGTTTATTAAACCTCAGGGAACCAGAATCAGAATGGGGGGGGGGGGAGCAAAAAGCGGAGTCGGGGCATGGAGCAGGAGGTCGAGGAAGCCGGGGAGTCACGCTGAAGGGGGCGCAACATGAGAGGGTTAGATTAGGGCTGCCCAAAAGACGGAGAAGCTCGGGAAGTCGCCTTGGAACAACAATACCTCACGTTGGAGTAGCGTGGGGGGGGTGTTTTTATCGTCGCATCGTGTGATTGATCTCCGTTGATTAGCCGGTGCGTTTTGCAGGTTGGGGGGTGGCACAGCTACCTAAAAACATGAATATTAATGCATGGCCCCTATATCTTAGAATCTTGTGAAATATCTCATTCCCCAGAATGATGGCCACCTATTATCACACTATGGGGCACATGAAGCCGCGGCTGAAATAAAACCTCTGCTGTCCCTATATGTGTTTGATGAGTCCGCAGTGATGCTACACAAGTGAGCATCTCCTCCACCATCCCAAAATTCCCAATTTTATAGGAGACGATAACAATGGCAAGTGATGTGGCGGATTTAATTGAGTTTCACATTCAACTAGTCTTCTACTAGTTTTCTCCATATCTATCAAATCCCTTATGACTGGTTTTCATTTCATTCCTTTATTCATCCTCTCTAAATTACCACCCACCCCCCCCCCCCACCCAAAAAAAATAGAAACTTTCCACTGCTAAGACTTAAACGGAACCTTTCTGAGCCTCCAGAATTTATAAGGAAGAAGCCCTTTACATATTTTTCCCACAAAAAAGCAATCATTTCATACAGGAAAAGGATATTTGCAAGTGCATATGCACGTTTGCAAACGGCAGACAAGATACACCCGGGAACTCCAGCCTCGGCGGAACAAGCAAGAAGCTGGTTCTCTGTGAGGACTAATCCGTTCCACTCGAAACCCCTCCTACCGCTCTGTGCTGTGTAAAGTCGCACAAGTAGTCCGTAACTTTTAATAAGCATTTAAACAAAGCAAATGCTACAGAATTTGGCGTGTCCCCAACTGCTGGCAGCTCTGTCATCTGCTAAGAATGTGCCGGTCTTAAATGACGCTTTGCGATTTGTCTTCCTTCCACGCTTCGGCGGCCCGCAGTCCCCTCCTGGAATAGCAGATTACTTCCCTTCGTCCGCTTGCCTTTGAAGTGGTTTATCTGCCAGCTTGTTGAATGTCACTCCCCTCATCGGTTGCACGTGTTCCCCTGCTAACACGGCATATCCTTGACATTTACGTTGGGCTTTTTCTTAATAAAACACCATGCCTGAATATTAAACTAATGTACATACCCTCCAGATTTTTTTTTTTACTTGCTTATGATAACACCTCAGCGGCAGCTATCAAAACACCAGAAAGCAGGTTGCTGGTTAATGGGAACATTGGATCCACATACTGTTTGTCCTTAGGACTAGTCATTAAACTAATGGCCAGTGCATGATTTCCTCTCCGCGCCACTGATTTCCGTGGCCGGTCGCCGGGCTTGTGGACGGCAGACTCCGTTTTTTCATCTCCGGGGTCAGAGCAAAACTCGACAGCAATAAATCAACGTTAACCGAGAGACAAGAAGAAGCTACATTGGCAATCGATCAGATTTGAGACGGAAAGCCAGTGCAGTCTGTCAGCTGTCAGCATTAGTCCTTGCTGGTGTCAGGAATGACATTGTATTGTAAAACCCCACTAATTCGGGCCACACAACGAACCCGGCTGCAAGCGATGAGGCTTTTATTTTATAAGCGCTGTTATTTTTCATCGATTTTTTTGTTGCCGAAACTCAGTTCTGCCGGATGAACTGCCGGCAATTAGCACTGATAAAGTGATTATGGCATTAAGCACAGTAACAAACGCCGGGTGTTGCCATGACAGAATTAAGATCTTTAAAGATGTAAACCAGAAACGTTTTGGCCCTTGTTGTACTTGGTTGCACTGTTTGTTTTGGGACTTGCGGAAGCAGCAAACCATGAAATTAACATCCTTGAGGCTCCGGGGATTTTCTTTATATTTAGAATATGACGCTGAATAAAATAGCCCATGTTTCTTATTCCAAGCAGCTACAAATGTGTAGTACACTTTTTATCTTATTTCAGTGGTTGCAGATTTGAAGGCATGTTTAAATATTTATATGTAATATATATAGGATCAGCCTTGGCTTTCAGAAGACCTTCTTCAGGTGTTGTCATATGTCCTGAACTGTGTGGTGGGGTATAGGGCCATTACTGAGGAAGACGGTCATCCACTTCTATGAGAGGTGAAATCTAGTTCAGACGCTGAACATCAGGGCTTCCAATGATGGTTCAATGATGTGTAGACCTGCTTCATCCTGGTGTTCATAAGACCATCTTGACTTTGTTTAGCAGTGCGCTTGGGGGGGTGTTATCGCCATGAATTATGAGAACCTCGAGAGGGAACACAGAGTACAGCCAGTCTTCCAAAACGGACTCGTGTTCCTTGGATGTCACGTGACTTTGCAGAGCGATCATGAGTCATAATGGTTCCCATGAGAAGGATGGCCATCCAGCAGAGCATTGTGAGCTGAAAGCATCTTTCAGCTTCCATGAAATGTAAATCCATCCAAATGTAGGACAAATGGTGAAAGAATTACTTATCAGACTGTATTGCTGTTTTCCTGCAGTGTGCGGGTAGCATCCTCCTCACACCAGGTCATGTCTCTCTGCAGTGTGCGGGTAGCATCCTCCTCACACCAGGTCTTGTCTCTCTGCAGTGTGCGGGTAGCATCCTCCTCACACTAGGTCTTGTCTCTCTGCAGTGTGCGGGTAGCATCCTCCTCACACCAGGTCATGTCTCTCTGCAGTGTGCGGGTAGCATCCTCCTCACACCAGGTCATGTCTCTTTCGTAGTTGGCCTCGACACCGGTGGCTTCCAAAACGGAAGCCCTGTCATCACTCCCGGTTCTGCGGAGCTCACAGCATATGGATTTATCCGTGACTGAGCCACCGCGATACCGATTCTTCTTTAGCCCATAATTTGGCGGTGTTTTAACCCCCAAATTATCCTCAGTCTCTGTTTCTCCGGACGCATTCTGCTAATTGGTATTCCACCTAGCATGACTCACCTTTGTAACCATGCCTGCAACAGTTTATTTTGCCACAACCCTCGTGTGGGTGTTTCACGTATCCTCCTCATATGCAAGTCCCACTGTTCCTTAGAGGACAGTTAGCTTTAATATGACATCACATATGTGTGTGTGTGTGTGACCTTCCTGTCAAATCAAAATTTTAATCAACATTTAAAAACCTTTTCTTCCCTCCTGGGATCTCAGGAAGATATTAAAAATTTTGGATGAATGAATGAAACTGCATTTAATACTTTGAACTATGAAATACAATAATTTTAACGTGACCTTATACCCTAAGAATCATGGCAAAAGTCATCAAAAACAGTGGAAATTCAGATATTGCCAAATGCATACATTTCTGAGGACTTGCTGGTTAACAGCAAACATCAGACAACCTGTGTGCCATACATTTTCTGTTTACAAAAACACTCCCACCTTCCACTGATTACAGAAATTAAGTATTTCATCACTTTTAACCATATTGCATGTTTGGAGAAAGTTGCACACTGAAAGATTTAGATTTATTCGGAGAAATCCCTCATCTGGGTGCATGGGTATGCTTTCGAAAACATCATGTACGCAAATGGACTCACCTGTTTGCCATTTGGGCTTGAATGAAGCCTCTCTCTCCACCTCATAGGTAGGGCAAAGTCGGAGCCAGTCCTCGCTTCTTCCGTTGAAAAGTAAACAGTCCGGGAGAAAGATGAATCTCCATAAATATACTTTTAATTCAGTCTGAAATTATCCTGAAAGCGAATACTTTGTTTAATGTAATGTGACCTTGAATGTTGTAATGTGACCTTGAATAATGTGATCCTTTCTCTTGTTTTTTTTTTTTTTTTTTGGGGGGGTGGGGTTCGGTTTATCTTCCCTAGTAATTTGGTGTAGGTCAGCATATTTAACCTGGTCAACTCATCTAACTCTACAGACCCTTTTTTGATTGTTACTATTGACATGGACACATTTGCATAAGACATTGTCACACTGTCACCAGCAGGAGACGTTGCATTTCCATTATATTCAGAGCGGGCTATGAAGCTACGATCAAACTGTCCACAAAGAACATATATAATGTTTTTTTGAGGGGTGCTTTCCAACTATCACAACTCCACATTCGCAAGAAGGTTGGCTATCCCTTTGTTGTGATGGGCCCGAGGTCTGAAATTCAGCAAGACTTCTTCTAGATGACAGACCAGTAAGCTAATGAGACACAGCTAATACCTGCCAAACTGGTATAAACCAACCTTAATGTGTACCCAAGACAGCATGTTATTTATTACTGATATGCTAATTTTATCATTTACCTAAATAAAATAAAATATTGTGGTAATACCAGTGTTAATATACCTAACAGCAATTTTCTAAATCATAATCTTTAATTTATGTTCCGTTTGCCATAACTTATCCTGTCAAGCTTTTTAGGTGAGAATGGGGTCTGTGTCATGAAACGGAGGAGATGGCTATACGGGCACCCAAGCTGACACACACTCACCTTGCGTCTAGTAAATTTGGTAAATAGATTAGTAAATCGTATGGCAAAATGGCTTTAATCAAGAGAGGCAATGTGGCAATCAAACACATCATGGCCAAGAAACAAATTCAACCTATAGAGCTATATGTTACTTATTCATTTACGTTCAGAAGAAATTAAGCCTGGATTTACAGTATTGGTCACTGTTTAATGAAAATAGGTACAGTATTCCCAGTATAGACGCCCAAATCTCCCAGAATTTCAAACTTTGAATTAAATGGAGTCATTAGTAACATTCAGTTGCATTGCTGAATGTAATGAGAAGCTGTGTGATGTGCAATATAGCTCAACTGTGCCACCATGTGTAGTAAAATGGAATAGCCAGTGATAGAAGCACAAGATACTTAAATCCCGTACTTGATTTATAGGCATTTCAGTTAACTGCTCTGAAAACCAGTAATAAACTAATAGGAGGAACACATGAGTATTTAAGCATTTCCATGACTTTTTCTGTCTTAAAAATCTTTATGTTGCCTCACCTTTGTCACATAAGCAATACAAAGTTAACTTTGTTAAATCAATGAAGGATAATTTGTGTCACTGCAGCAGTTACAGACAGGCTTAGACAATACACACAACATTATGAATATTTTGACAGTATTAATAAACATTTTTTTAAAAATCCAAGGATGAACAGGGGTCTTTTGGCTTAAATGCTGGTATTTGTTCATTTCAAAACCACATTACTGGAGAAAAGTCTCCTTGTAATAAAAATAATAGGAGAATTGAAAGTAAATCTTTGATGGGAAAATTATGTGTTTAAGTTTCATGTCTTTTTCATGCTTCGTAGAAATTATGAAGAATGCAGAGGAGTGTACTACTCTATAAAAACAAAACTATTATTTACATGAAATTATTGTGTTTTATGATGTGTAAATATTGCACATTTTATTGGTTGGTTGTGGAGAAAATCGATTTTAAAGTCTCTTTTAAATAGATTGGACTGCATTCTACATTTAAAGGGTAAGGGGTCAGATTTACCTATTCTGGGACCCAGGCAGAGCTTTACTTGAAAAGCCCCCCGACTGACTATCATTTCACTTCCTCCACAATGCAGGAAACTCAGGGGTCCTTGGGGTCAGCCTTTAGCAAAAGAGTGGCCAAGTTTCTGCCCGCACAGAAACATTTTAAGTTTATTGATGTTGATATATATGGTTTTTATATTGATCATTTTTGTGCAATTATTCTCATTTATAAATCATAGGAATAAAGGAACACTGGTTCTACTTTAAGAAAAAAATGAGGAGCTACTTCCGGTGAAGTATACTTCACGTTTCCCTTTAAGACCCCTCATGAAAATTAGTTACACATATGACTCTTATTCTTAAAAAAAATACTCCACACCAAGAATCCATGCTTAACTAAGTAATGTTTATCAATGTACATTGCTATCCTGGGTGCAACCTGCCAGAATTCACGGAAAGTAACCTTTTTGTCGAAGGAGGAGTTCCTGGCCCACTGACCACTTAAGAAATTGCAGGTCTTGGCTGTGACTGGTCTTACCTTGAAGCGACAGTCAAAGCTGCCTGCTCCAAACTGTACCCTGTCAGTCACAGATGGCTTGCACAGCACACAGGGGGAGGTTAACATAAAAAAAACGGTGCATTTCATTTTATCCTTCGGCTAATCCACACAGGCCGTTATTTGTTCCATGGCGCATAAAGGTTTGTTTGATCACCTCCAGCGCCTGGTATTTTTGTCTTCCGATGCTTTCTCGCTCAGTTCGGGTTGGACCCGCCTGGGGTCCCTGCGGATTCTGGGCGAAATAGTGCGGTATTTCAAACCAGACGCTAAGTCAGCCATGGGTTTAAATTAAGCGTGATGAGGGGATAGCGGGGAGCGGCGGGGAGCGTGTATGTGTGTGTGTCAGAGGCATCAGAGTTAAAAAGACTCTGCTAAATCCTGCCTAAGCAGGAAGAAAACAGCTTTTATATAGGCATGCTGCAAATGTGGCAACTGGCTTCTGGGTACGGCGGAGAGATGGTCACGATGGCTGGCAGAGAAGCCTTCACGCTTGGATGTCTGCGCTTGGCAGGCTCCATGGAAGTTCTACGGACTGAAGGACGGCCTGTTTCATTGAACCACCATTCATTAGCTCCTACTATTCTCGCACTGTTGGGCAGTCAGTCCAAAAAAAAAAAAAAAAACCTACCATCAACCACTGGATCCGTATTTAACTTCAGAGGCATTTTATTTGTATTGGATCTATGCACCACTTGTGTTACTATTATTATTATTTTGTGTGTCAAAAAGAGATGCGGTGAAGCGGAGAAAATTTTCCCCACAGGTGGAATCAAACTAACTATAGAATCCGTTGACTCTATGGTAACATAATTCACGTGTGGTATTTCGAGGAGTTTAATAATAACTGAAACCAGTTGCGGACTGCCAAGTCAATGAGGCGGGGGCAGAGACTGAGAGGAATGTGGAATCAGCATCTCCTACAGGTGTGTTGGGGCGTTGCGGTCACTGCAGCGGACGTGTAATAAATGTGAAGCTCACCGTCTTGCACATCTGCCCCTTGTGGCTCACAGCCACTGACTGAGCATGCTCAGAACATGCTCTCTGGGCTATGGGGGCAGGGCCTTCTATGGGCATGTATTTCACTTTTAAGATGTACATTTTCCATACAAAACAATCATCTCCTTACGTCCTAGGATTTAAAAATCAATTTGGGTCTGTTTTCTTTATACAGCTAATTTTCTCACATAAAAAACACTTCAAAATATGAAATACATAAACATCTAAGACACGCCAATTCATATTGTGGTTCTGATTCGAAACCCAGTGTCTCACTAACTGGAATTATTTCTAGTCACGCCGATTTCGAGGAGTTACACACCCGAGTAGCGTTTTCAATCTAAAATGAGCATACGTCTGAGTAAGTAAAGGATACAAACTGAATTTACATTTATATACAGTCGTCCAGATGTGACCAGTGAATAAAAGATTCAGAATCAGTTGCACAGAGAAGTATTGTGAGCGTGTCGGCGTTTAGATGCGCGGGTCCCTCGACCAGGTAGCGAATTTCAAAGAGGGCCTTCGGAATGCTAAGGAACGCGTCGCTTGTTTGAATAAGCCTCGGCTAACCAAGAGCCCGGGTTGAATTTCATGGCTGATTTCATCTCATGTGCTCTGCCAGGAGAGACAAAAAGCCGGAGAATCCAGGGATCCGCTAGACCATGCCAGGAAAGTTCTTCCTGGACGCCTGGATGGGGCAGTTAGCTGCCCCGCTGCACATCTTGCTTGTGCTGCCTTATCGCCTGTGAGAAGATGCGCTTGACCTGGTCCATCGTGTCGCTGTAGTACCTCAGGTCGTCCTCCTTGGCCTGCTGCAGGCCCCTGAGCGCAGCCCTCAAGCTCTCGCCCTCCTCCTGCTGAGCGGCCAGCCTGCGGCGGTAGACGGACAGTCGCTCACCATCCCACCAACACAAGTTATACCCATGGGGGCTCATTCTATGGGAAGAAGCACCTTGCAAAGTAATGGGATACAGTGGACTCACTTGGGATCTTAAGACACTCTCTAAAGCTAAAGAACAGCTACCCACCTGCACCCATATGCAAGAGTAATTGTTGCACTATTTTTCAGTGTCATCTAACTCGACCGGTTAAACGCGCGCCGGCACTCACTCACTTGGCATTCAGCTCCTCAAGCTGAACTTCCGCGGCGACGCCTGAGGGGTTTTTCACTGGCCGGTCGACGTGACTCGGGAGCAGAGCCGTGCAGCTACTGGAGACTCCTGTGTGGGGAATACCATGGGCGTCAGCCGGGGGACACCCACCCTTCCCCTTTGCCCAGGCGGTGCCCGCCTCGCACCCATCCTGGCCCTCCTGCCGCCTCTCGGGCTGGCCCCCTTGCCCAGGTCCAGCCTAGCCTTCTCCAACAGCTGCTCCAGGGTCACCGCCCTCCGTCGCTCCGCCCGAAGCTTCTGCTCGGCCTCCGCGGCCTTCTCTGCCGCGGCCCGTTCCCTGTGAAGCCGAGCGCGTCTGCCGTCAGCGATCGCCACGACGACGCTGACCGCGCGCGAGCGAACGGGGAGGGACCCGTGACGCCAGGGGGGCGCCGTCGCACCTGGCCTGCTGGACCTTCATCAGCTCCAGCAGCCGGTCCCGCTCCACGCTGGCCGCCTGGTACAGGACCCGGTACTCGCTGCATTGGGCCTGCGGGGACGGCGGCTCTTCGGAACCGCAGCTGCGTGAACGGGAGATGCGGCCTGCGCGTTACACTGCGCTCCCCTGCACTAGACGGTGCAGTGAAACTGACCTTATCATAAGAGCCTCTTTACTGCTTCAGACAGCAAAACTAATATCTAACTGTAAATGACCTTAAGGCTACTGTGCTGTTTTAGGCAAAGAGCCAAGGCGGCCCAGTGATGCCCGAGAGCATCAATCTTGATGGGGGGGGGGGGGCCTCACCCGGCCGTCAAAGCGCTTCCGGAAACGGGCCCCGTTTCTGCTGACTTCACCAGTCTGTGCCCAAGTCTGGAGGCCGTTCTGCAAGTTTTGGAAACATCCAAAGAAACAAAAGCCGGAGAGGCGTTGCAGCGACGCGTGAAATGCGAGGGGTGAGGCTCCTTTCCTGTTTGCTTAGAGGAGTCGATGACGTCTAAAAGCGCAGACACATCATTTTGGATGGACAACTTCTAAGTCCAATTAGGGAAATCTTCAGAAAAACGCATAAACAGCCGGACATCTCTCATTAAAACTCATTCATTAAAACTCTGTTCATTGTGTACACAATCTTCTGAAATGTACTATTCTGCAGTGGCAGTTTTACAGCACAGTATGCAGTACATCTACATTCCTCCTACACTGCAGAACGGCACCGTGCCGGACGTGCAGTGGCCTGCAGCCCCAATCCAGGTAGAGAGCGAGGCTGAAACATTCATGCTTTGTAACCCTTCCTCGTGCAAAAGACTAGAAAGGAGAGACACCAATTCTGTACAGCGCTGTGTGGCTCTGAAATGGAAGTTAACATCATCAGCAGGCCGCATGTTTTCCTGTGACGTTTTTAAGCTGGACTTTGTAACTCCTCTACAGAGAGCACTAACAACAGTTAGTATCCGTGGTATGCCAAGAAAATGCAACTTCTCTGTGAAGCTCGGTAACACAAAACGTAGAAGATGACGTTCGGTGCATTGTATCACTGTAAAAGAGTGTGACAGTACTATGATTGACAGCGCAAAGTATACCGTGCAGGGGACAATCTCTCTGCATTATCGCCCCCTGTAGTTGGAGGTCTAGAAGTACACTGGGCAACCTTTGAACTGGATTCCTCTCCATTATGTTTCTGCAACAAAGTATTTCAAAAAAGAAGCTCAAGTTCAGTCAGGTTCAGTAGAGGCCGCGGGTGACCCAGCTTGCAAGGAAGCCATTTCCGAAATCAACAGTATAATTAATCTCTCCTCACCTTGAGGGAACGCAGCCTGATCTCCTCCTCCAGCTCCCTGACCTTGGCCTCCCTGTCGGCGACCTTCAGCTTGAGCTGTTCCACCAGGGGGCTCTGTGTCCGGGCCACCGCGCAGATCTGCTGACCCAACCTCGACCTGGCCGCCTTGTGGTGTGGTTCTTCCCGGTTCAGCTGCCTCAGCGTCTCCTGCATCCTCCTTTGCTGTTTCTGTAAACGTTCGAGGACACGGCGTCCGGTGCTGTGAAACGAGAGCGCCGGCGCGTTCCGGCTCCGTCCCCTCAAAGCCAGCCGTGCCCCGGCTGCTCCTAGCACGGGGTTCTCTGGTTAACGCTGTCACACTCCATCTGCGACAGTAATTTCTCGTCACTCTTGCATGTCTGGCAGCGTAGCGAGGCGGTTCCAGTGGGTTTCCGGGCGGAAGCTCGGGACAGAAGCCTCTCTCTTTACTCGAGAGAAGGGCATAAACTCTGAGTCGTTTCGGTAAATCTCGTGTGACGTAAATGGATGATGCCGAAAGTTCGGAGTGCATAGCTGCAGTTCCTCTGTATTAAAGTATTTGCCAAGAAAACAGATATTGTGCCGCATGGTCACAGAACTGAGACTAAATTAGCATGGGTTGGAGAACCTGCAAACCTCAGCCCCCTAAGACCAAGGAACCATGGAGAGAACCAACACCGAGGAACCCAACAAAACATCCTGCCTATTGGGAATTGTCCTATTCTAAACAATAAGTGCTATGCAACGCCAGGCTGCTAGGGCAGTCCTCCTCGAGTCCGGGCCTTCTCGAGTGCCACGTGTGAGGTTCTCTCAACATCTTACCAGCAAGGCTTCCACCAGCTCGTTGTCGTGCTTGCCCTTGTCCAGGAGACTGCTGACCTGGCTTCTCAGTGACTTCACCTCCATGCTCAGAACTTTGATTCTGGCCTTGGATCCATCCAGCTTCATCTTCAGCTCCTCGTGGTCTCTCAGCAGAGCCTCGCGCTCCTTGGTGATCTTCTGCTAAGCCAAAGCGAAACATCAAGAACAGGAAAAACGATAAAAATTGTTTACTTCCAGGAGATAACGTGCCAGACTGAGCCGACCAAGATGAGAGATTACCTCTAGAGCTTCCTTCCTCTCTTTTTCCAAGTTACGAAGATGACTGATGTTCTTGTCCTGCAGTATGTGGGTCCTCTGCAGTTTCCCCAGGCCCAGCATCTCCTCTTCCAGGCTGGGAGGGGACTGCTGCTTCTTCTGGCCTGTCTGGCCCAGCTGCTGTTCCAGCTCCCGTACCTGGGAGACGAGCCTCTCGTTACCCGGACACCATCCATCGCAGTGGTATTCCGGCACAAATCGAATACGACTCTCAGAAAACATGTGTTCAGGAAAAAAAAGTACAAATCAACAGGGCAGTTTGGTCCTCCGGATGTGAGATTGTTTCTGCTATTTCCTCATAGGTGACTCATCGATCTGATTTCCCGGTAGAATACAGGGTCAAAACGACACCCCTGGATCAAGGTCCTTTGGAGGCGATCCAGGTGGCACCAGCATACTGTATTTGTGTCAACTCTGAAAAGTCAAGTGAGGTGAAGTACTGGGTTCTCACCCTGTTCTGTAGGGCCATGATCTGCTGGGAACGTCCTCGCCAGCTGCCCGGGACATTCAGCAGCTGCTGCAGGTTCACATCCTCACCCAGCTCGCTGCATAGAACCTGCACCACGCACACCCAACTGTCCTTTGGACCCGCTACCATAGTTACCATAGCTGTACACCATAGTTTTCACACTTCGAATTCTCTATCCAAATAGAATTAAAATTTACAAAAAAAAAAAAGACCTAATAGTTGTTAGGAAGAAGACATTATGAACTACGCCTGTTTACACACCTCTAATGCACTTTGTATAGAGAAGGTAAGGATCAAGAGCCGTACCTTATGAGCTATTTTCAGTTCCTGTTTCAATGCCTGGATCTGATTGCGATATTCGGTCATTTTAAAGTTGCCGGCAGACAGCTTCTCCTGGAGTGCTCTGACTTCCAGATTCTCCATCTTCGGAAACGGCACGGTAGGCAGAGGTGTCAGAAGAAGGCTGATTCCCAACTTGTGTTCCCTAGATCAGCCCAGGTCCTGGGGGACCTCAGTCCAAACTGCTCAGCACTCAAGCTTAGCCCTTGATTCACAGCACCAATTAATTCCAGGTGTAAACTGAGTACTAAATGTGTGTCTTTTTTTTTAATCCTACCTTAAATAAACACATTTATAGTATGTTATCCTTCAAGAAGCTTGGTTTAGCAGCAATACTTCTGCATCACTCTCTTTCCAGTGTTACTATTCGCCCTGCTTCACGGTGTCATAGTTTCACCTTTTCAGAAAATCAGCTTAACCCACAGTCCTCCTGTGTAAACATTTTATAATATACATCTCCACGGGTTACCACATGTTCCTCTGACTGCAGTCCGGGCGTCTTCTGTTCCACCTTTCCATTCCCAGGAGTGAGGCTGAGCGACAGAACAGCCTGCAGCTGTGGCGACACACAAAGCACATTAACAGAATTCGATACACAAAACAGTATAGAATACTTTTATTGTTATTGTACACAGCGGGTGCAGCTAAATTCTCCATTCTTTTCCTTCCAGATATACACAGAATATTAATATTATAATACTAATTATATTATAATATTACATATTTAAAAATATTAAGTATAATTAATACAAATATAATGAATGTGAACATTATATTATATAATATACATATATACAAAAAATCTGGGGTCGTTTTGGATGTGAAAAACAGCATAACAAAAGGTGAGAATTAATCGTTTATCCTGTGCTACTGCAGCGGCCCCATCTCTGCTTCTGCCTGACATTGAAATGCTGTCAGGTGGAGCGTAAGTCGTGCTGATGTGGTCACCAGCCTCTTTCTCCAGCTCCTTGATCCTGTTATTCGCTCGCTTCACTCTGGTCTTCTCCTGCTCGGCCTCTGCCGTCAGCTCCCGGTTCCGCTTGGACAGTTCCACGATCTTCGTGGCGGCCAGGTCTCCGGCTATTCCAGACACGCCTGGTGGGGGGGGAGGGGGGGGACAACCAGAAAGTGTTGCATCAATAGAAATGTAGTGCATCTAATTGCATATGCAATTTTGCAGACTTGCATGCATCAAATAACAGTTTTGTGTGAACAGCCCCGAAAGTGTTCATTCTGCGGAACAAAAGCAGGGTAAATGGGATGCTAGAATTGGAAACATCGTATAGAGGAGTCTGTTAAACTTGCTGGCCTGTTCGCCAGGTTTCGCGCGGGAGCCCCGCCTCGCACCGGCCAAAGCCAGACGCTCCTCTTCCCTCTTCCTTTTCAGGTGCTTGACTTCAAAGTCTCTCTCGCTCAGGAGCTTGCGAAGCCGTCCGTTCTCGTCACAGGCCTCCCTCAGCTGCTCCTGCAGCCGCTCGTCCGCGTCCTCCGGCAGCCTGAAAGCACCGGGGGAGGGGGGGGTTTACCAGGAATCATGAAGCGAAGGAGGCGGCCACACAGATGCTAACTGGACAGTTCAAGGCAGGAACCAGGCCAGGGCCACAGAGAAGAAAATAAAGTAAGATTCACAGTCAGGTATAGATTTTACTGGCATCTCTCAGATACTAAAGAGCATAAATGTAAGTGATTGATTGTATGGTTTCTGTGTAGGAATTACCTACTATACAATTATTGAGAATCTCGACTACTCTCTAATACGACTACGCTAATATTACTACCATTTAGCCATATTTCCTAATCGCTGATGCAACAGTACACAGAAATAACACTTAAACATGAAAACGCTGCTCTCAGAATACAGAATTTACTTTTTTTTTTCCATATCTTTCTACATTCTTATGGTGATTGACTTTTCAGGCGTTGAAACAATGGGCAAATACAGCTCTCAGGAATTATACCTTTAAAAAATGCAATTATTGCACGCAGCAAGATTTTCACTGCGGGTGTAAAACAAAACGATCATTAAAACTGAAAATAAACTGTACATCTGCGATCGCTCGTCCACCTTTTATTCAGCCCATCGGCCGCATCTCTGTCCATCTCTGATTGGTTGATGAAGGATTCCTCATTGTTGCCGTCAGAGACCTTGTCCTGTCTCCTCGCCATCCTCGTCTCCAGATGTTGCTGCAGCCTCTTCGCCTGCTGCTGCTGCAGAGCCTGGAACTGCAGCTTCAGCATCGCCGTAATCTTCTCCTCATCGCCGTCTTCTACCGCGTCTCCCTCCGACAGGGAGTGCCCTAGTGACACGGACTCCATCTGCCCCAAGGGATTCTAATCCAGAAAAAACATAATGGCGACCTGTCTCTAAGCCAGTACAATTTTAAAACCGTACTGCAATTTTTGCACAGTTATGCACAATTAGGCGGCAAATTCTGAACCCTTCTAAATCTAAAATATGCCTATGATTGGCTACTAAATAAAAAGTTCTCTTTAATAAAATGTAAATGAACGAATAGCCATTTTATGTCGAGAAACGGCAGACAACCTTAGTCAGTAATCAGTAATTACATGAGAAGTATTTAAGGATCAGTGAGTCAAGTTTGATATGATTTTCACGAATGTGCTTTGAATGTGTTGAAGATCAGTGTAGACATCCATGCCTGATAGATCTTCATAAAGTAAATATAGACAACTGATATGTAATATAAAACAGGATGTGTTTGAAGCAGTGAAAGGTTATAAGATCACTTTTGTTTCCCCCACAATTCCTTTTTATATGGATTATGGTTAAGTGACAAGTACAATTGTTATCCAACTGCCAGGTCACACGGACAATGAATATTCTAATATCTTCTCGAGCATCTTTCTATTTTTAACATTTATGACAACGATCACATTGCTACTACTGTTGCGTGTTTCATTATAAACTTTATCAGAGCACAGTACTGACTAAATTATTCCTTTATTGATCAATTTAATATTGATTCATTAATTACAATAGCTATTCCGAAAGCTCGTTTGATTATTTTTTTTACTAATCAGCACCATAACGGTGTATCGAAGCATGCAAACCATCAACAAAAAACTGAGTCAATAAGAAACGTATATTAAAAATGTGGAAACTGTCAGCCTCACCCGACTATTATATGTCCCAGTTCGAAAAGTAGACTATCAATATTTTTCTTGAGTTGATACTAACTAAACGCTAAAATAAATCAAACATATGCATTGGATATACTATTTTATGCACAAACTATCACTTTTTGTAGGCGAGTCGTCAACAGGATACAGACGCTATCCATTTCTATAGCAACAGACGGCGCCCCCGGCTCACAAAACGGGATAACACGTCATTTTCACGCGATGCCGTACACGAGTCGATCTCGCGATGAAATACTTCGCATGCTCGTTGTCGTCCGATTTGAAGAGTCACGGCACCTCGGGGCCGGGGTTTCCCTTCTTACCATAAGTTCCGCACTGTATCCTTGTATGTGCATGTGTGTTGACCTAATTTGTATTTTGTACAACTTCCTGGTTAGATCAGGTAATAACCGGTGATAACCGCCAGAATAAATAACTTTTCCACTGCACTGTCATTACATTGCATTCGTAACACTGCAAAACAGCGCATTATTAGTCGTCTGCAATCAGAAATATTAGGCCTGGTAATGAATGTTATATTCCAGAGGATTTTCAGACTCTGGTTGGTTTGAATAATAAGGTTGCGTCACATTCTTGGTCTGAACCAAGTTTCAGTATTTCAGTTAAAAACTTAGTACTCTTTTTCAAATATCACGTCTGCATTAAATTTATAGTTCCTGGTAAAGATACTGATAAGTGTTAAAGTGAATAAGTGAACTGTATACAGTTGACAGTATACATTATAACAAATGGTTAGTATTGGATGATGAATCTGAGGATTCATTTTCTACCTTTAATTTAGCTAATTACGCAAGAGTATAAAAATTTGCAATACTACAGCCACAAAAATACTGTTTCTTGAATTATTTAACACTTGCAAAGACACCTTCATTAATATACAAATCAAAGACCATACAAAGTTTTAAAAATAAAAGTTTTATTTGCAGTTAAAAATACTCAAGTTATCCACATTAATACATTTTACAATTTTATAAAGAGAATAAATTGCCCTCCAGTTGTTGCACTGGATTTTTAAGTAAACTGTTCTCCTGTCTTGTAAAACCCACCTGATAATAAACTAAAAATGTTCTCACCGCAGACCCCTCCCCCCCCCCACACTCACACACACACACAAATACACACAATTATACTACAAATATTATTTGTCAATAAAAATGATGTCATACTCCTGCTTTCTTATTAGATAAAGTATAAAATCCTGTTTTATCCAAACTGGACTTTAGATAAAATGACAAGTTCATACCTATCAGTATGATCATTGGCAGGGTCACCATCTGCACAAACCACTTCCATACCCCCTGTAACCTTCCTAAATTTCCTTCGGGATAAATAGTCTCTCTCTCTCTCTCTCTAATCGGTAGCCATCTGAAATAGCAGACAGTGATTTATATACCCTGGCAGATGGGGAAAATGTATATATAATGTGAACATTTAAATGATATATATGAATCTTGATTCTATATGACTGCATCATTTACACAGCAACACATTTGATACTCAGTAAGCATTCTGGTATAAATGGACATGAAATTATAAGGTACTGCAAGAACAGAGAATGGATCATTATTCTCTCCATAAAACACCTTTTATAAATAAGCTATACTCCTTGAGCTGACTAATCTTGTTTCAATACATAATTTGCTACCTTTCATATATACATACTTTAATTAGTTATACAATGTATGTATATGCATTACAATAGTATCCACTAACAAAATAATTATTTGTCCAGGTGAGCTTTTTCTTGTTGACTTGGTTTTGCAAAGTAGTCGTTGTACATTGAGTAAACAACTCCTGTAAAAAGAGAAAAAAGGGGGGGGGAAATTAACATTGACTGTAGCAACTCACCATTTATCTTACCATCATATACAGTTCTTCTGTTTTGTTAACATACTAGAGGAAATGCAGTTACTGGCTGCTTCTACAATAGCTTTAGGTTATAAGCTATAGCAGATCTTTACTAACACCTGACCTACTACAACTGTGGCTCATCAAATTAGTGATTTTTACTTAACATTGTAATGAATGTGCCAATTTTTATTCATTTCAGTAAAAAAAAAAAAGGTAGAAGGTTGGCCAGGCATGGATGACACTATGCATTAAAATGCGTTTACTATAACCCCATTCTGAGGCCACACCACGGGGGTCAGGATCCTACCAAGGGTCATCGCTCCCACTACAAATCCTTGAGCGGCAACTCGCATGTGGATGAGGTGCACAGACATCTTTGTGTTCCCTCTGGTCTTCAGCCTGTAGAGGCCGTAGGCCACGATTGATGCAAACCCCGCCATTCCTGACGTACAGGGGAGGAAAACAGATTTCTTTATATGATAAATAACTAATTTTCCCACCCAAAGCCAAAATCAAACCTCAAAAGCTTCTTTCAGCTATTCAAACATACGCAAAAATACATTGTGTAAATTTGGAGCAATCAAGTACAATATTCGAAATCTTACACATGTCACACGTATATAATAACACGGCTAACATTTACTTTAAGGTGGCCTGGGCTTGGCGGACTAAATGATAATAACATTAGGTAGATAGTGTGCATACAAACCTATGGGGACAAACGGGCTCTCCTTCGCCTTTCTCAGAAACTTTGACTCTGACTCATCGTAGGTCTCAATGGCAGACATGATGACTAATAAAAGACAATCATTGGTATATTACCGTAAAGTAAACGGGCACATTTCCGCATCGTCGCATGCAATTCAAATGTTAACAAACATCCGTGCGCATACGCCAAGCAACATTCCAGAGTTCAGGATGGGAAGATGAAAGCTTACATTATACATTCACAAGACATTACATTTATTGTGGTTTACACGACATTTAAGATTACTTAAATGATGGTTATTCTCAATTACAAAAACTTCAATACAGCTGAAAATACAATCAGTTAATACATGCATATAAAACTATTACTGTTGGTATATAGTAAGTAAATGTTATTTTATGTGCTTAATAGTCTATCGGAAATTGGATGATGAAATAACTCATATCAACACGCACATATTTCCTGATGAATGTGGAGTGACATTAGAAATATAAAAGACATGGTCTAAGTAAATTCTAATAATGTAATATATCGCAAAAATCGATGATATACGTTCAGGATGACATGAAAATTAACTTATCCTGAGTAAGTCACCTACAGCAACGAAGGTCAAGCGCAAAACCGGACAGATCGCAAGGAAAATACGATTTATGTGAAATTGATTTATGTGATTACCACCCTGACCAGAGTCAATATCTATATTTTAACAATGCCCAGCAGTGTATGCACTATATTCATAAGAACGTAGTATATGTATAATATGAATCAGATTTAAATAAGTACATGGCTAAACCCACGTTTACTACCCGTTTTACATTAAGAAGTAAAATACAAAAACGAAGGGGAATCTTACCTCTTATTATAGTACGAGTAAAGTCGGCTTTCCACACGATTTCACAGGCAATGATGAAACTACGCCGGTAAATTACCTCCTTCGTCTTCGATCCCCAAAGTAATTCACGTGCAACTTCCTTTTGCGTCATAATGACGTAAATGCCGTGTCATTGTAATACTGCATCTTCATGTCTGACATTTAAAATTTATATTTTTAAACGATTGCTTACTATTTTTACATACATTACCATTTATGTACTTCTATTTCATATTTTAATTTGTTTGTTTCAAACAGAGTAATATTGTCCAAAACACCATTTCCCAGAATACAACAAGGTTGTGGAGCACGTGGTTTACGGAATAGTGATTGGGGGAAAATGTCCGCGTATCACAATCCTTTTTTATTTCTTCCCCTTTTCGACGTTTTTGTATTACATTTTATTTTGTAACATTTGTTCATTTTTGTAACTGCACATTTTACGGGCTCCTAGAGGGAGGATAAAAAATCACATAATGTGACACGATGGATCGCATGAAACTTAGATCCGTGTGCGTCAGTGTTTGTTTAAACTCTAAACTGCTTCGACAATTATGCAGCGCAGTGTAAGTGCTTTTCCCGGGGGTGGTACTCTGTGGCTCAGCAGATGACGTAGTCATCCGACAAACTTAATGAGAATTCATTTTATTTACTCCATGGACTAATTGCTTTAGTCCGTCTCCCTTGTACGGAAGAGGATTTGGGCCATCATGAAAATATTATTTGAATTCTGACATTAATGGTTTTTTTTTTCTAAACTCAGAATTCTGAGAGTCAGAATTCAAATAATATTTTCATGGTGGCCATAATCCTCTTCTATACCCTTGTCTACTGCATTGTTATGCAAAACGTTTTTCCCGTATTTACTTGCCAAATCTATAAACCATAGTTTTCTCCCACCAGGGCCGTAGCCAGCTATATGAGGTCACCGGGGTCCGGTTTATTTTTGGAGATCTAAAAATTAAATTTGAAGCTAAATATTAATGCTAATAAAAATGGATTAGATTACGCTAACTAATGAGCCACGTACATAACCAATGAATATAAAAAATAAACAGCTTACGAAGGGGATGGTGTCAATAACTGCACACGCCTTAACTGTGATGTTCAGTTTAACCACACTGCACGCATTTTAACTGAGACGTGACTCAGTCTAACTGCACTGCACGCGACTTAATTGTAATTTAGCTGGTTTGTCGACAGAAGTAGGTAACGGGTGTCTTGTCCTTCCCACTGATATTAATGAACAGAATAAATGGGGAGAAAATTGACATAAGATGGTCTACCCCTTGATTAGATGATTGAGTGTTTTTGTCATGGCAAGCCGCTACGGAGAAATATTACCTGCAGAAACACTGCACTGTATCCCGGATCACTATGCGGGTTAGAGTGCATATTACTTCAGTATCATTTCAAATATCTCTTTAATTATTCTGACTAGATACCAATTAATTTCAAAATAACGAATGGATTAAAACTGTAATGCGTATTTTTGCCACTAGGTGGCAAAAAGATTAAATGCTAGCGGGTCTGGAACATGAGAAGGATTTTCCGATGTTTACGAAAGCTCTGCAGTCCGCCCATACCAGACCTAGTGGGAAAAAAAGGTGTCCCTTATTTTTTTAAATTGCCGAAACTTTAACTTTTTATATGATAAATTAACGTGCAAGAGGTGTATCCTGGCTGGGTTGTAGTTACGAATTCTGGGCCCTGTGACAAAATGCCACCTTTTTTTTTGGGGGGGTGCCTATTTCATATATATGTAAGGTGCAGGGCCACCTGAATATGCCAGGATATCCATGTCTCTACTGTAATTTTGTATACAGAATATGTATAGTTGCGTAAAATCTAATGAGAAAGGAGCTAGGGATTGCAAAACTAGGAGGCTACATTGGGAGTAAAGAATTTATCAAAACCACCCCCTCCCCAAAGAATCTAGTCAGAAGGGAGGTGCCTTTTCATTTGTTTCCAGGCAAGCAAAATTGCATTCCACAGGGAAGGTCCGAGGAAAACACAAGGTTGAATTCGGTCGGTAAGTCTTCTGATTGCTTTAGTTTCAAGATGACATCCATTTGAAAAGTTAACAGAATTATTTCCTAAGTCTTGACCTTAAATTAAATTGAAATATTCTCCTCATCCATTCAGAGTTTGAAAACTAGAAAGTGTGGCTTTTTTACAATAAAGATTGAGTCATATGAAAAAAAAAAAATGCTGAGTCAACACTGGGATTAGTTAAAAAATCTATTCTCATGTAATTAAAATAACTACTTTCCTTTAGAGTCACATTACCTCTCATATTCATTACTTTTTCTGTTTAAGTAATTAATTATATGAGGGTTTTCGACTTGTGTCTAAGGTATAGAACATGAACGCTGGAGAAATATGTTATTGCTCATTTTTTCTGCAGTGGGAATGCAGTTATGATGAACTCCAGCCAAGATTTGAGTTACAATTATGAGGAATACTATACTGATGATTACAGCCATCATTTTGCACCGTGCGAAAAGACGCACGTCAGGGCATTTGGGAAAGTTTTTCTGCCCATCCTTTATTCAGTTGTAAGTATACTTGGTGTTGTAGGAAATGTACTTCTAATCATTTTTTTGATGAGGTCTACCAAGAACAAAAAGGCCGTGACTGTATTTCTTCTAAATATGGCCGTTTCTGACATCCTGTTTGCATTAACTCTGCCCTTCTGGACTGCCTACATCGTGAAACATTGGATCTTCGGTCTAACTGGCTGCAAAGTTATCACTATGATTTACACCATGAACATGTACAGTAGTATATTCTTCATAACGTGCGTGAGCCTGGATGCCTATCTGCAGATAGTCTGGGGTAGCACCTCCCTGGCCGTACCTTCCCGCAGGCTCGCCGCGTGCGCCCTGGTCTGGGTTCTCTCCCTGCTGGCCACCCTACCCAGTGTGATCTTCATGGACGTGGAGGAGATTGAAGGGCAGAAGCGCTGTGTTCTCAGTTTTGGGGAGGGGGCAGTGTCACACCAGAAAATAGCCTTGAGGTTCTTGCTCATCCTCTCTGGGTTTCTCGTACCATTCCTGACCATGGTCTTCTTCTACACGCGCATCTCCTGCGTTTTGATCAAGTCGAACCCCGGTAAAAGGTCGGCGCTCCTGAAGCTGGCCGTCCTCCTCGTAGCGGTATTCTTCCTGCTGTGGTTCCCTTACAGCGTCGTCCTGCTCCTACACGCCTTGCAGGATCTGCGCGTGATTTCCGACTGCGCCGCCAGCCGCAGCCTCGATTTTGCCACGCAAGGCACGGAGAGCCTCGCGTTCGTTCACGCCTGCCTCAATCCCATTTTGTACGCCTTCGTAAGCCGGAGGGTCCGGAGGAACGTAAGTAACGCCCTGAAGACCATCTGCCAGAAAAGGAGAGGGAATTCACTGGAGGCCTCGCAAAGCACGAGCCCATTCCCGTTACAGAACACTGGGATGGAGCTCACTAGAGTGTGGCACCTCTCCTGTGACTAAACTGCAGTTAGAGGCCATTTGTATACATATTTTTTACTTGCCGTGTTTCTCAAATTTTTATTATATGAAACATCATTAACAGCATGCAAAATATATCCACATGACTCATTCATAACCTGAAATCAGTAGCTATACATTGTATGTAAACAGTATTTATACTATATAGCTATACACAGTATGTACACAATATATATATATATATAGTATGTACACAGTAGAGATGCACCGACTGACCGGCAAGTGATCGGAATCGGTCGATTTTTTTGTATGATCGGCCCAGATCGGTGACCGGCCGGTCAGTCTCACGTCTGCCGATCCTTTAATTGCCAGCGGCAGCGCAGGCAATTATGTCACAACTACGCGCACACTCACAGTCTGGTGATAACATGTCGTTGGTGCGGAAGTTATTTTCTGTGAGTGCAGATGACACAAAGATCGCAATTTGTAACGTTTGTAAAGCAAAAATACATCGTGGGGGAAAAAGGTCAAAAACGTACCTAATAAGACACTTAAAACGCTATAATTTAGCTGAATATGCCCAGTTTGAAAAGGGGAAAAGATTTTTTGTAGTATAACTATACTAATGTTATATACCGGAATTTATTGTATACCTTACAACACACTATATATATTTTTATTTTAATTAATTTGTTGTGAGAAGATCCTGTCATGTTTAATAATTTATTTTATTATAAAAATAAAATAAAATAAATGAATGTCGTCATGCTTTCATTACAGTGAAAACATTTGCACTGCACTGCAGTGTGATTGTGGATAGAAAGTGCAGAGAGATCGGAATGGAAGCCTTGGGCAGTGGAACCATTGAGCTGTGCTGCTTTTCTTTGTGCCGTTTGTCTAATAACAATTAATAATAGCAAATAAATTAATCCCGGTTCGGACGGCAGTGAATTATCGTCAGTGTTTTTCAATGGGAATATAATGGCATGTAACACCAGATTCTTCAGCCTTTCTGACCCTTTTAGGAGATGCCAATGGGGGGGGGGGGGGTGACTCATAGTGTAGCCCTGTTGGGAAAAATTACTCGCATCAATAATATATTACAGACGGGATACTCCCCCCCGGTCGGTCCGAATGGGGTTTGCCAGTGCTAG
>JAABNY020000082.1:3276970-3306710 GCA_015164015.2 Brevimyrus niger
TCCTCATGAAACATCCAGAGGCAATGACAGCTGTGCGCAAGGAAGTGGAGCAGGTTCTGAGAGTGACCGGGCAGTCATTGAAGCCCGGAGGCCCACTCATCAACCTGACACGAGATATGCTACTCCAGACACCCGTTCTTGATAGCGCAGTGGAAGAGACCTTGCGACTTACAAGTGCCCCAATGCTCACCCGATTTGTGAAGAAGGACATGTCCCTCAAGATGGCCAACGGCCATGAGTACAACATCCGCCAGGGCGACCGTGTGGCCCTCTTCCCCTACACAGTCGTGCAAACTGACCCAGAGGTCCACCCTGACCCAATGACCTTCAAGTACGATCGCTTCCTGACACCTGAAGGGAGGAAAAAAACTGACTTTTACAAGAATGGGAAGAAGGTGAAATACTACAGCATGCCCTGGGGGGCTGGGGTCAGTATGTGCCCCGGCCGATTCTTTGCCACCAATGAGTTGAAGCAGTTTGTCTTCCTCATGCTCGCATACTTTGATTTTGAGCTACAAAACCCTGAGGAAGAAATTCCCACTTTTGATGCCGGCCGTTATGGTTTCGCATCAATGCAACCGACCCGAGACATCCAGTTCAGATACAGGTTGCGCTTTTAACTCCACAGACCTTGCTAAATTTCAAAGCATATAGTAATACAGTATAATCAAATAGCATTCCAAATTATTATCAACTACGCCAGCAGTGCTTTAAAAATGCACTACCTGATATGCATTGTGTCCAGTGGGCATCCTGTGAAACCTACTCTGCATGCATCTTCCCGACAGCACAGATCTGAAAGAAGCAGACGTTCACCTTGCTAGTGATAGCCTGGTTGATTATTGCACTGAGCTCACCAGTGCCGTTCAGTCCGCCTTTCAACAGGTTTCCAACTTGTGGCAAGAGCCCATTGACCGAGGTCACACTTTGGTACCTGGTGAGTGGGTACTGATCAAGAAACCCCAGAAAGACCCACTTCGGGCTGAGTGGGAGGGCCCATATCAGGTACTGTTCATTACAAATGCAGCAGGTAAAGTGTGTGGTTGGATTCATGCTAGCCACTGTAGAAGAGTAGACTATGTTGCTGACATCTAACATGCTAAGGTGATGTGCTAGCAACCTCTCCCTTAATAGCTTATGCTGCTGGGCGACAAAGTCAGACTCTAACCAGCCAGAAGATCAACACATACTCACATATTGCGGATTGTCAAGCTTTTCATTTGCTTTCCTGGTCGTCTGTGCAAATATGTCTATGGAAACACAATTGCCAAAACTGATGGTGATGATTACGATTGTGATTATGATTGATTAATTGTGATTAATTAATGGATATGGGTTTATTTTTGACTGCTTTATTTTTCTACCTTTCTGCAAGGTGCCTCACTTGGTTTTTAGAACCTAGTGTAGATCCAAAGCTTTATGCAGAGAGCCAGTTATATCCTGATCAGTCATTTATTATTTACTAATGATGATTCTTGTGTTTTGTTTTCCATATAATCATAGGGGGGAATGAGAGATTTCCCTAGTTAATTTGTAGTTATTTAATGATGTTCATTTAGTTCATTCATTTATAGCTTTCATATTTCTTATTTTTAAATTTCTTTCTGTCCTTGATACTTGCTCATCATGTTCTTCGCTCATACAACTTTCTCTAACCAAGGACGTCTGACCCCCCCTGGCTCCAGGAGTCTGTACGAAGACCGTAGATAAAGGGCCTGCTTTCCTCAATGGGGGCAGAGACAGACACAGACAGACTTTTGAACCGGCCGTGTGAAACATCTTTCTGTACATCTTCATTTTGTCTTAATAAACTGCCTGAGCCTAAGGAACCTACCTCATCATTCAACTGAAAGAACCTGAGGTTTCACTGAAGAAATCTCTCAAACAGAACAGCAGAGAGACTCCAAACATCCGGTGGCCCAGAACCTACAATACATCCAGTACATCCAGTACATCCAATACATCCAGTACATCCAGTACATCCAATACATCCAAAACATCCAAAACATCCAATACATCCAAATTGCTCACAAATACGCTTCATCATCTCATTCTCCATTTGGGGTGTGAGATGAGGTGACAAAATATTTAAAAATCAGTTTAATAAATTTCAAATGAAAACTACTTCAATGTGTCCATTAATCTGTTATTTCTTCATAGATCCAACATTATGAGCTTAATTCCAAATGTATTTTAATACATTTAACTGTGAAATCCAAAGTCTTAAGTTGGTCAATGGTGTTATCACATCACATGCAATTTCTGTTTTTGTATATCTGCATTTAACAAGGAAGTCCTTTTTAAATTATGTTACATATACTCGTTTTTGCTAACATATTTTTAAAATCCTAAATTATAAGTGTATGCACTGAAAGACGTATAACACTGGCTCAACTTATAAAAATTGAAGTAATCTGTCACACCTAGTATTTTAGCATTGCCGTAATGTAAAGAAACTAATTAATAAACTAATTGAAACAAACCACATATTTAAAGTTGTTCTAAATCCAAATAAATGAGTTGGCTATATTACCTAATGTAAATATTCTACTTATATTCTAACATTTATCATTGGGAATACACAGACAGCTGCTGTCCCTATATTTGACGATTCCTGTGACAATACTGATCACCTGGTGCATCCTTACTATGCCTTAAATGCAAAACCCATTTTCAGAAAAGATGGGATATTTTCTATAATGCAATAAAAACAAAAATCTGTGGAATGTTAATCCACTCAAACCTTTATTTGACTGACAAAAGTACATAAAAAAAAGATTTTAAAGTTATACTGACCAACTTTTGAAATAAACTGACCATTTATTTCATCATTTTGATGATATATGCAAAGTTAGAACACAATGGGTACAACACACTGAACAAAAGTAGGGGCAATAAGGTCAAATAAGACTGAAAGTGAGGATACTCTAGTAACGCCGGTTTGTAGGCGTACTGTAAACATCGTTTTAAGAGTATACACAAGTACTAAGAACTAGGATGCCGGGAGTACGCACGCTACGCTGCTGCGCGGAGGGAGTAGCGGCCAGAAGTTGTACTGGGCGGAATAAGCGCACAGGAAAAAAGAAATGACATCGCGGGCGGGAAACGGGAGCCCAAGGAACACAATTTGGATTTACAGTCCTCTTCATCGGTATGCCTGAAAGTTCATAAGTTGAAAGTTCGTAAGTAGAGGAGTGTCTGTACATATTTATCATGAAAAAAGTTCAGAGGCATCTCAGTGTGTAAAGGGCACGTTCGGAAACCACGGTTAAATGCGTGTGATCGTCAAACCCTCTGGCAGCGCCGCCGAAGACGCCGTCATGCTACAGTGACAAATATAGCCTTCAGGGTTCTGGGGCACCTTGTAGTACCACTGGCAGAAAAGCAACGTGAAACTTTATTAGGCGAGGAGGAAGCCCCTTAGATACAGAAATGCTAGGGAGTTCCGGGGCCCCAACTCTTCTCCGATGGACCAAAAGACTGGAACCATGTGCTGTGGTCAGATGAGTCCACATTTCAGTTTTGTTTTTTTTCAGAATGAAACGAGCGTCGAGTTCTCCGTGCCAAAAACGAAACTGACCACGTAGATTGCTATCAGCAAAAGGTGCAAAAGCCAGCATCTGTAATGGTACGGGGGTGCATCATCGCCAATGGCATAGGTGAGCTGCATATACTGTAGGTGAAGGAACTGTTGACTCTGAGGCATATTTTAGAGGGACGTGTGTTGCCATCAAGCTGACATCTCTTAATGAGACGTCCATGCTCATTTCAGCGGGACGGTTGCCAGACCAGATTCTGCAAAGGGCTACAATAGCGTGACTTCATAGACACATAGACCTGCCGCCGGCGCAGGTCCGTCCGCTGTTGAAAATGTATGACACATCACGAAGAAGAGAATCAGACAATGGCAGCCGCCGTCTGTTGAGCAGCTGAAGCCTTACATCACGCAGGAATGGACAAAATATCCAGTTGCAGAATTACTATAATTAGTGTCCTCGGATACAAAACATTTCTGGAAATCGGATTGTAGTTACAAGATGGGACCCCACCAGAAAGAGCCACAGATTTAATCTGGCGCCCCCCCCTCAGAAATGCCAGCTCGCCACCATGAAACCCATCTTGTACTGTGTGGCTCAGTGGCCATTATACAGAAGTTTGCTTTTTGTTTATACTGGGGTGACTGGTCCATCATTGGAGATATGTGGATTAGTGACTCCTGAACGTCGCTCCTTCAGTCTGCTGAGAACAGGCGAAGGATACGGTCTGTGAGCTGGAAGAACATGATGGCGGCTGGGAGAGATGGAGCAGAAAGGGATTATAGAGTCTTTCACGTTGACATACAGGACCCCGGTGTGACGTGTAACTTGCTGGTGGGATATACCAAATTGCAGTCTGCACCTCCTGGGAGTACTGTAATTTTCACTAAAATCAACGTGGATTAAACAATCTGTTAGTATACCCACTGGAATATCGCTGCAGCCAAGAGCCCAGTGGGTGGGGCAATGTTGATTAGGAGGGGCTTAGGGTTGGCTTATCAGATGATAGCAGTTATTAATCCCTCCCCCATTGCCCTTCCTATTCGAACCCTTTTAAGCGTTGAATTTCGTATTATGTTAAAATGCTTTCGCAACCGTTAAAATTTGACTATGACAAGCTCTTTATTTTTTTGCTGGTCACACTTAATCCGACACACACCTTATAAAAACAATGTCAGAAATCGACTTAAGAATTTGACTTTGAGGCTGTGTCTGAAAATTTTGCAATGGGGCGTGCCCAGCTAGTTAAGAGAACAATAGATAAAGCGTGGTTAGTCATGGGTCTTCCTAACCGCTATTGTTTGTGACTAAACATACATTTCCATTCCGGAACAATGTCTCGTAGTGTCTACCGACTTCAGCTTGGTCAGACAGATTGACTTTTGTCACGCTGTAAGTGGCTAAAATACCCACTAATTATATGTAACTGTTCTGATGACAGACTTTCTCGACCTAAATAGTCAAGCATGCAATTCAGTATCGGATATCATTTAGACAGCTTTTTCATGAGGAAAAATATCTCGGACATCCTACTGTTATAGAAAGGCTGGAATGCCGTTTGAATAAAAAGACACGGACTCTGATCCAGGCTATCGGTGCCATACCCGGTAATTGAGCTATATTTATATCACACTAGTGCCCTCTAGAGGTAGGCAGTATGAATTGTAAACTGTGGCACCCGAAAAGTCTACAAAAAGCGGCAAGAATCGGTCTGAGACGTGCAAACAGTATTTTAGTTTTATTCTGTTTAGATTGCGTTTTAAGATGCAAACCTTTACATGCAAAATTCTTCTACATGTATTTCCATCTCCATTTATTTTGTTATAATAAAATTATATTTTATTGTTTCCATTATTCTTTCGTCTGTTTTTGATGTACGAGATCTGTATTAGAATTCTTCGACGCATGTCGGTTGATTGCTTTTCAAATAAGAAAATAATAAAAATTAATTGTATGATCATTTACACATGCCGTTTCGCACGAATATAGCACCTGTATATATTACACATACTTGTATATTTATATATAGACTGATAGGCGGACAGCCTAAAACCTTGGTCCCTCTGTGTCAGTATCTGTCTATTGTCCTTAGACGCCTGTGACGTCACTGTATTGGTTGTCGGACCTGTGCCAGATGTGATCCTCTTCCCAAGTGACTTTCTGTGTTAGTGGGGAATGCCTTGATTCACCCTCCCGCCGAAAGAAAAACAAACCATTTGATATTACAATAAATGCATGCATTACCCGACTGATGCCCAGAGGAGAAAAATACTCTGTCTATTTTCTTTGCATTTGCCTTTGTTGATACTCACGGTCAATTTATATCTACAATAAAGACAAAGGGAGTAGTAAGTACTTATATTTGTTGTCAGTGTGAAGTGTGCTGTTTTTTTTTGGAAGTCGTGAATATCATGTATATAAAGAAGAGAATAATTGGTATATATCGGAATTCGGTGCAGATGCCGTGTATCGCTATAGATTGGATTTTAAGCAGCTGAAGCGAAACGCTTAACGACTCCGTATTTAAAGAATATTATGGGTTGCACAGTTGCATGATTTTTTTTTACTGTTCATCTTTAATAATTACTGGTAAATTATTCACACGAGTTCTTGCAGAGCTAATTAGGTTTGGTTTTAATGAGCGTTTGGCGAACTCCTCTGAAATGTGCAGGACCTAAGAGCGCCACGACAGACACTAGAACTGAAGTGATAGCTCGATCCTGCATATATATTTTTTTAAACCCACCCGATCATATTGATCCTCCGCCGTGATGGATTAATGGAGGAGGGCTCTTTTGTAGAGGTTTTACAGACTGTCCCACTATAAGCCTGTGGCTGTATGTGAAAGAGGACCAACCATTGAGGCTTGAAGATTTATTCTGGTAGGATGGCACATCGTTCAGAGAATGGCATAAAGACGCACCACCCTAATGGTGAAGACGGCACCATGTTATTTGTATTCTATCTCCCTCTCTATTTCTCTCTGAAGCTTGATTTTCATGAACTCACACGAAGTAGATGGAAAAATGACAAAAGAACTTGGCAACAATAATACACCCGGGATCCATATCATACTCCTTATGCAACATATTCATGGTTTAGGGTCAGAAACCTTTCACAATAGAATGCACATGTAATTTTTCATTCTGTCTTTTACATTAATTATTCACTGAGGGCTCCTAATGTATACCTTGCGCAGAAAGGCAAAAGCAAAATCCTGCAACATAAAATGCATTGAGTTCCACTCTCCTGTAATTCTGCAGAGGCGTCCTATTTATTTTCATGTAATTTATGGAATACATTTTAGAATTATGGGTTATTTTGTAAAAGGATTGTATGAATAATACATAATCCATGAGGAATTACTATTACTATTGGGTCAAGATAACATTGTCGTGAAGAGGGAGAAGTGTAATGCTTGTTTAGGCTGAAGCTTCATAGTTTTGTATTTCCTTATGTATCTGCTGGGACTCCTTTTCAGGCTGAGATGTTTGACAGGCTGTTGTTGTATCAGTTCAGATTTCACGTGAGCCCCTTTTCTCACCAGATCCAACACTTACAGCGTGCCATGGCAAAGAGGTGCTTTATAATGTGCAGGCCCGGATAACCAGCACACTCGAGTCCTGAAGAAGTCCGTCCCAGTCTGTCTTTCGCTCGTCCTGTTGACACTAAAGTCATAACACCTGAGACCTCTCTGTCCGTCTCTCAGATTAAGATCTCTTTAGTCTTCGTATGGTGTGTAGTTTAGTCTGTCAGCTTTGAGCTGGGTCAGTGTTTATGCAGTCGCCTTAGGTATGTGTGAGAGACTGGATATCACTTTAGTTCCAAGTGCATTGTGGGAACGAACGCTGAAATAAGACATTTCTGAGTCTGGGGTACAAGCAGGGTTCTGCAGGGTGATGATACAGTACAGGAGGCTTATGTCTTTTAGTTGAGGTTGAGGTCAGTAGGAGGGAGAATGAATGGGGAGGTATGACACGTTCAGCTGGGCTGCTGTCTGCCTCCTTTGTCAAACATAGGTCAGTTTGGGCTAAATTTCTTTCCTTTTTTCATTTCCATCAAGTCCAGGAAGTGAATTTAAAATACAGCTTTGGAGTCGGGTTTTGTTTGACTTTCACCCTTTTCCATCCAAAGAATGTATTCAATGTGTTCAATATAATAAGGAATTTGAGGTAGTAATGGTCGGCGAAATGGTCTTCTTCTGCTGGGCTGGGTGGATCGCAGTGAGAGACCAGCTCGGCTGTGATATTCCAGCTTTCTGGCCCGGTGGGGGATGTCGGGTTCCATCCAGTGCTTCAGCATCGCCGTTCTTCTGGGCACTGGTGCTGAGTTCCATTCGCGGCATCCCCTTCACGCCGTCGGGTCGCCCACCCTGGCCCCTTTCAGCCCCGCTCGGGTTCAGTGCATTAAGCCTGCTTTGAGCGTGGAAGGTCGAGTCGGCTTAACAGAGTAGTCGGGTATTTGGCATATATCACAATGCAGTGGCATGTATCAGTGCAGGCAGAAGACGGTGAAGTCATATGGGCCCAAGAAGTCATGGGAGACTCTGAGCGTAGATCCCGGTGAACGACAGGCCGATCAATTGTAAGTTTTGTTCCAAACGGGCGGCGAGACCTCTGACAGGGAGGTGGTCCTCGGGAGAGAACAATGGCAGCATTGGGGCTGCACTATCAGAGTGCTCGCCCTGTACTTGGTGGTGAGGGGATTTTCTATGGATAACGGCCCATTGTCTCCCCCGTCTCGGTGCAGGGACCAGCGTGGCCAGGCCGAGATCCGGAAGCCAACCCAGGATCCTCTGAAGTAAAACGGAGGCATTGTTTTTCTCTCTGTGCTAAGGTAGGTGAGCTCTCAGCCCATTCTGCTTGAGATGGCCAGTGTGGTGTGGGAGATGTTGTGGAGTAAGTCATCCCATTCTCTCTTTCTTATAACTCATTTTCTTTTCACTGTTTTTTTTTTTTTTGACTGTGGAGATGTTAGATGCTTTGTAGTGCCTTAAGATTAAACCTGAAAGGTGGTCTGTATACAGATTCTTTGACAATAGGTTTTGAGAAGTGTGATATCTCTATGAAAAGCCTGAGATTGCATAAGGCGTTGCTGGTTTTGAATGTGAGGTGTTTTTAATAGAAGGTGTGGATAAGCTTACCATAAAACATTAACTTTGGTATTAGCGGACTGTTCCTAATGGTCTTTACAGTCTTATTACGTTTGGTCTTCTACTTGTGTAGGAGAAGGGCTATCACAGCTACTCTGAAAGAAATTATGGAGATGGAAATTTACTAACATCTGAATCCAACCTTTTTCTGCATCGTTAAGTAAACAAATTACAATAACCATGTCAGGCATTCAATCAGCTGTGCAAGTTACTCATTTCTGGGTTTTTGGTTTTATATATAGGGATGCTAATTGCAAGTAGTTCCTTATTTGCATGTATATCAGGAGTATATGTATATACTACACATAAGTCATGTGTATATGGGGTTTTGTCCCTGGCTTACAGTAGCAAACCCGCTTTCCTCATGCAGTGCCAAGTGAGACGTCTTCATCATCAACTAGCAGGGGGTGACAGCCTAATGGATACAAGGGTATTTGCTATATTGCCATTTATATTGTCAGTTCAGGACAGCAAGAAAATTTGATGTTGGATTTTGTGGATTTTTTTTTTTTTTAAAAGAATGTTTTTAGGTATATGTCACAGAGCATCACACTGTGAACTTTTGCCAGTCGTCTGTTTATTTCTTTCCATTTAATGGTTAGTAAATTAATTTCCAAACAATAGAGCTCTAAACTTCCCACTAGGTAGCAGTAGTGTGATACCGTGACCGGTAAACAGCTTGGTCGGCTGGTAATCGCCCTTGAAGCTGTTGTGATCAGAAACAGACGGGTTAGGGTCAGGGTCAGGGGTGAAACATCTAGAAGTGAAACTCTCAAGTAAAGTGCAGCAGCGCTCGTCTCCATGAACGGCAAGAGGGGGCTGGATGCTGGATGATCGGCAAGAGGGCGCTGGATGCTGGATGAACGGCAAGAGGGGGCTGGATGCTGGATGAACGGCAAGAGTGCGTTGGATGCTGGATGAACGGCAAGAGGGGGCTGGATGCTGGATGAACGGCAAGAGTGCGCTGGATGCTGGATGAACGGCAAGAGGGCGCTGGATGCTGGATGATCGGCAAGAGGGCGCTGGATGCTGGATGAACGGCAAGAGGGCGCTCTCTCGCCTCAGTGTCTTTCCAGAGCACAGATCTGAGCTTGTGTGAGACATTCTGACACAGAGAAGCCCTTTTGTGGAGGATCTACTGTCTGGGGCCGTGAAAATTGACAATTAACGGCAGCCTGGGTGTAAATTAAACTTAGCTGATTTGCGATTCACAATACTGATGACCGATTTTTGCGCCGTTTACAAGACTCTAGGTAAATAGGGAGGGATGTTTGATAAGTCAAAGTATTTCTAAGCCACAGGAAAAGTAATCGTATACGTATAAGGTTGTTGCAGTTCCATTATATTTAAATGAATAACCCCTAATAAATGGTACAAGAGCTACTGGAATACTATCCTCAGATGCTAAATGCTCTCGCTTATAAGAGATACAGATATGCAATTAATATGGAACATCCGTCAGATTGACTGTCATAGATTGACTGTGGCAAACGAAATAAAAGCATCAATACAAAGTGAAACATTTTAATACACTCATATCCGCATCGGATTGGTAGTCATATTGATTTGGAATTCTGTGGTGTGACATGGTTATGATGTGGTGGCCAGTGGTATTAGATTGAAATATGGCATAAGAAAGGGCAGGCTCTGCGATGTTCATGAAAATTACAATCGCGCATTAATATGCATATCATGATAATGCAACGATGTGGTTCAGGATGCGATGGTCAGAGCTGACCCAGGTCATTGAACACTTCGGAGCCTCTCTGGAGCTTAACCGGCATTTTCATGTGGCAGCCCCCAGGCCTTAATTCCGGTGATGTACGCTGAGCTGCCTAATGCTGTGATCCCCAAACCAAAAGGGGCAGTGATGTGGACCTGGCTGATTCCCGCGTGAGCAGACGGGCCGCCGCTTCAGGAACGTCGAGTGTCCCTCAAGCGCTCTCCTTCAACGAAACGATAACGAAGGAGGCACTCGGCGCCAGCCGGGAACCGGCTCCGGCTCCCGCGAGTGACACTTCTCCGCGGCGCCGCGTGGAAATCGACATGGAGTGCTTTTACCATTCATGAGACCATCAAAGACAGACCCGTCTTGAAGAAGAGCGGAGGAAGAAAGAGGCAAACAGACAGACCATCTATCTTGGCCCTTTATTACCTTTCCATCATTAGCGAGGCGAGAGAGTGGGGGGATCTGAAAGCATGTCGGAGCTTACACCCAACAACTGTATAGCACTGATGAATCACTACCTGGAAAGACCGGCATCTGCTTCTTACAAATTCCTTCTTTTTTTTACCTTCTGTGGGCATGGCACGAGCGAGAGAGGCACGGCTGACGTGCGAAGCTCCTTTGTTGCGTGTCAGATGACACGTGCAAGCTCTGTTTCGAAAGTCATTTGTCATAAGTCTCAACAGGTAGGAGCTATTAGCTTGAGCGCTTCTAGAGGCTGCGAGGTGAGAATTCTTACAGAAATAGCCGCTAATACTTGACCTTGGGCTGGAAGTCTGATGCAGAGAATTGTGACGAGACCGTTGGTCCTAGATTAGGACATTGAACGCGTGGAAATGGGATAACAGCTGATAACGGCGAACAGCTGATACAAAACTGAAACGCTGAGTGGACTTTTTAGTGATCTCTGCCACGTTTTGATTACTTGCACATGGATGGTTACAAATATGCTTCTTAAAACATTAAAAACTGTGTGACTTACAATTTGTTGCCACAGTATGAGTTGTACTCTAATCCATGTAATCTTATGCAAATGTGTATTATTTACATATTTCATGACTTAAGGGTCAAAAGTGGATTGCCGAATGATCTATTCTTGTTCATATTATCTGGCGTATTTTGCAGTGTTAATTGCTTTGGGTTTGAGGATCTACATTTCCTAAACAGTGCTAGGCTGTCACTCATATGTTGCGAGCATATCACCCTGTTGGATGATTTGGATATTTGTGTTTTTAAACGAATCACAATTCTCCACATGTTGCACTATATATTGAAATATATGCAAATGCCCCAATATTATTGCAGAGATCTAAACCTTGTGAACTAACTTTTACCCAACTTCTTTTTTATAAATTCCACCCTGGCTTGAGCAGAAGACAGTATTTTTTTCCCCTCAAAAAATGACATCTAAAACCTGGGATGGTCTTTTATTGGAGGACTGGAATTTAAATGTTATTATACACATACAACAGCAGATGGCGTAACTTATCTGCCTCTCTGCCATTAACTGCAAACATAATCGAGGGAATCGATGTAATTTTAGCATGAACGGTGATCACCGTCTCCCCGAGGAGATCTTTCTCGTTTGTTCTGATCCCACCCCGCTGTCCTCTATTGGCTGACATGATCCGATGCTGTCTTATTAGTCAGCAGTTACAGCCATACTTTACAGCACTCCAAGCATTTTTTTAAATAGTGCAAAATATGTGTATTTATATTGGTACGTGTCGCAACTGTGTAATGGTTGCTGTGGAATTCGTGTGTTTTGTTAGCGCGTAACCGTGGAAATCGACAGCTTCCATGTCCGTGCTGCTACTGTATTAAACTTGTAGTGGCTGTTAGTGAAGACAGTAACCGTCATTTTAATAGCTGTGATGTCATTTATTAAAATAATTAAACCACTTGTGGGTCTACTGCATCAAAAAATATTGTGCGCCCTCTAGTGTTATGGAGTTTGTAACACTGCTTTTCTATCCTTAAGTAGTACATGTTTTCGTTGGAATGTTTACTGTTAAATACATTTATTGTAAAGAGATTGTGGTTGCTTATTAACAGTTTTTCCAAAAATAGTTACCAAAAAAAGTGGGGGGTCACTGTCCAGTCATGGCTATCTAAAATTGTATATTTATTGGTTTATTTAAGACATCCTCACTTTTCTCATAGTTGTTCTTTGTTTTAAAAAAGCTGATGGTATAAATTCCAATATATAAAGCTATTTTCTTACTGCTGAAAGCTCTCTTGCTCATCAACCTGTGCTGGGATTAAGTACTTAGGGAAGTAAAACCCACACTTTTCAATGCAGATAAATTTTGACAGCTGACGGCCACAGTTGGCCAATAACATAGGGCAGCCTTCCCAGAATTGAAAATTTTTCCAAAGACAGGGAAAGGTCCATACCAAGTCACATGTGTGTTTTGGGATTTTGCACACTGTCACATTTTTGAAGCAGCTTTGGATTTCATAAACCTACGCAACGAAGTAAATAAAAATGCAGATAATTAGCGGAACTGCCGTATAATCTCGCCGGCCTGGGTGGACGTCTTGAAGCCTCCCTTGCGCCTCTGTTCTCACTTTCCAGAATTAACCCAGACTTGTGTCATGGCTGATGAGCCAGTTTACAAGGTGAAGATGAGGCTTGTGGGCTTGGGCTCCTACATTAAAACGCCGACAGGGCAAACGCTGACGTGAGGACCCTTGCAGCCTTTGGGCTGCCCTTTTGGTCTCCCTGGCGCTCCATGATTTCGGAGGCGGCGTTTGGCTGTTAGACGCTGGTTGCTTGCCGGGTATATTGCGTCGCTCCGTGCTTGGGGTGGCACTCGGCCTGTTATATACCCCTGTGGGCTCGACTCACTTCAGTTGACTTGTCTTCAGAGATGAATATGGAGCTGGCACCGGCAGGGCTGAGAATTCAGGACTGCGTCTCCGTGATGGACCAGACGTGTTTCGGAATGCGAACAAGGGCATCCGGAAAATAATTCCGCTATCATTTAGTTTCATGCTAGCAAGTGGCACTGGGTTAGTGGGGTACCTATTGTCCTGTGTCGGGGCCTCTCTGGCAGTGTTGTAAGGGTTCACCTACCTGTGACCACCCAAGACATCAGACGGGACATCTCACATAGTGGTCACATATCTCCACAGCACTCATCCTTCTTACGCTTCAGTCCCCTGACTGATTGTATGACGATATCACAGAGAAAACGCCAGGATCCCTGTGCTTCAAGAGAGCTGTCTTTCCTCAGTTTACATCCAAATGTCACACTCCAGAGTGTTTAAGAATGGAATATACCCTGGAATCAGTGAGACCTCTGCTGAAAGGGGTTTCAGCCCGTAAAAGGGGCTTAACACAAGATAAAATCACACATGGTATTATAGCACAAACAGCCAAAATTGTTTGATTTTCTTTATGCTCGTTAATATACATGAATGATCATTTTCATTCTCATACATTGTCTGTTTGGTAAAAACGTTACATAGCTTTAAGTATTCTAAAAGTTATATGATATGAATCAGGTCACTTCAGCCCCAGAAGGTGTAAAGAGGGATTTTTTTTTAGCAAAACCTGTTTTTTCATACTGAAGTTCTGATACACCTTATCTGATTGGCATACCATATTTTTTGATCGCATAGCAGTTTAGACACGTTGGAAACCTCGAAATGTCCCTCTGTGGACTGTGTAGCATTTCTCCGATTATTTTTTGGCCTTTTTAGGGTAAATGTATTCTTAAAAGAATTTGATTTCTTGTATGTGGAGAAAAGTAGAAAAGTAATGTCACCGTTGAATTGTAAATTTTGGGAGATATATATACAGACAGTTTGATTGATTCACCGTTTTTTGCATGGTTGATTTGCTACTCATTTCTCGAGGAGCAAAGTCTATTTTTAAAAGGGAAGAATTACAACTCTAGATCACTGACACAGACTTGGCCTTCTGCTCATCTCATCTGCGTGAAGCCTTCACCCCCACCCCAGCACTACAAGAAGCGTGATATTAATGAGTGTATTACATGGGAATGCATTATAAGATTAGGTGGGGGAGTCTTGCATGCGAGTTAAGAGCAGTGGTGGTGGAGGTGTGTGTGTGTGTATGTGTGTGTGTGGGGGGGGGGTTAGGGGGGGTTCACGTCGGTCGGCTTTAGCTGTATCCGTCTGCCTGATGAGAAATCGTCAATGTAAACACTGCAGCGGCAGTTGTGCTCCAGGGTGCGACCTGGCAAAGGGACCCAGACTCTTTGGGGTGGAACATGTAAATATTTTGACACGCAATATGACGAAGCGTACCTGTTGAGTTCACACTAGCAGAACGGCTCTCCCCAGCCACGGGTCTCTCCTGCCCTTCCTCCGCGTCTTCCTCCCCATCTCCCGAAAGAAACGCACGGGCTCGGAGCGCACGACAGCATTTTATTATTCACCTGAAACCTGCAGCCACTTTGGTTTTTATCCCCGGCCTAGTGCTCTGGGTCTGTTTCAAGGTGAACGATCCCTGTTAGTGTTCGTGCGTGCGAGTGTGTGTGTGTGTGTGTGTGTGTGTGTGTGTGTGCACGCATACATTACCATGGCCGGGGTGAACAAGCGGGGCCAGGAGCCCCTGGAAATCCTGAGCAGCCGTTCTGTAATTTTGCGGCAGGGCCGTCGACCGAAGGAAGCTCGAGGTTTCAGAGCGCCGTTTTTAGACGGGACTGCCGTCGCCAAACAGGGTCACCGGTGTGGAACACGTCTGAATTCCGTGTCCGGCCATCTTCACATCTGACCTCCCAGTTGTGGTCAGTCGCCTCGAGGATCCTCCCCCCCTCACCCCCCCCCCCCACCCATGTTTCCTCTGCTCCCTTTCTGGGCAGAAAAATCACTATAATAGAAACCAGACCTGATGCAGAAAACGAGGCGTCTGCTGAGGGGAGAGGATTTCTCGGCGAGAGGGAGGACGGAGGACAGCCGCAACCCCCTCGCTGGCTGGTGGAGGCTCTCCAGCTCACTCGACCAGCCTCTGACGCGATGCAGCTAGCAGGGGGCCGCGACTCCGAACGCGGGGAGACTTAAGGACACGGCGGCGGGGATGCGGAGGGGGCTGAGGCTGGGGAGAGTCACCGCGACCCTACACCGTGAGTCTCGAGCGCTTCTTCCCGCTTCACTTTTCCCGAAAACCTGCAGCCGGTCCTTCGGACGGATGGAAGTCTGTACCCCATTCAGCAAGCATCTAATTGAAGACATTCTAGTACTTCGGAAAGACCTCCATATTGAATTTCCTTACTTTGTTGCTGAGATTATAGTTCTGGAACATCCCCTTGTTTTGGCTCCAAAAATATCCTGAATTTCTACAGTAGGTTTATATACATCTGGAGTCTTTTCTGTATATTTTTGACTTGTTAGAAAAAAAAATTATTTGAGCTTCAGGCGAATCTATGCTTAGTTATGCTGTTTTACTAAAATTAAAACTACAAAAAAATTTTATCGGATTTTTTTTCGAGGAATATTCAGTGAATTCTGATGATTCTTAGGTCGTCTCAAAGTATACCTAAAGTATAGTACATTTGCAAGTTGTTTTTTTTTTTTTTAGATGAAGTGTATTTTAGACAAACTTACTAATCGTATCTGCTGTCATTTAGATAAAATACGTAACATGTTTGGCGCTACATATATATTGAAATACATGTATTTTTATAAACATCACATTTAATGGGAAATGACCACTAAATGGTCTGTAGTGTACAGTGAATCTTTAACCTTATCTGGGACATCCAGCAAAGACTCATATTTTAAAAAGAGTCAGACTTCATCATCAGCTCTTTTATATATAGTCTTTTTTTCCAAGAACATCAAACATGTAATAGTGAAACAATTTCATTTAATGCTAAATTGCTCATTCCATTCACTCGATCTCACTTTTTAAATAATTTAGAGGTATGGCGTCTAAATGAAATGGTCAGCCACTGGACGTGTTAATACATATTTTTTTTATTAAAGGACAAAACTTTTGTTTATTTAAATACATATTCCTTGCCAGGTTTTCATGTGTGCAGAAGAGTTTGCATTCCTTGTTAAGACCACAGACTTTCATGACTGCTGCACATTCAGCCCGACTGACCTTGACTGAGATATGCAGCTGGATGATGGATGGACGGACGAATGTTTAACTACTTTGAAAGGGGACAGTTTGCAGTCCGTTATTAACGTTCTGCGTCAGGGTGATTTGTGAAATAGTTTTCCTTTGATGGTGCCTAACCTGAAAGCTGATATTGTGTGTGACAGATCAGTTGCCTGTTTGGAGGGAAGGTCGTATACTAGCCCTGATGAAACACAGAATGAAATGTTTGCTGTTTACTTTGCACAGATAACTTATTTTTCTTTTTACAGTCGGGGGGGGGGGGGGTAGAGTATCACAGAGGTAGCTTCCTTCATCACACACAACATCGTACAAGCAGTGATGATTGTTGTGTAACATTTATGACAGGGAACTCAAGGGATCCGTGGTATGACTTATATGACAATGTCTGTAACCATGGTGACTGTTTGCGCGAGAGAAATTAGGATTGCAAACACGTCATGTTGCAATGTGCAAATTCAAAAACTCATCACAAAACAGACGCTTCTTTTCACAACACCAACATAAACAGCACTTGCTGTGCAGAAAAATAAACTACAATAGTTTAGTGCAGAAAATGCTTGTGTGGGATGTGACAGCCTATAAGCCTCATTATGACATCACTGAGTGATTTGGCCGTTTCAGCCCTTGTTGTGAGACAGTCCTTTGTTGCAAAGGCACTTTTCAATTCGGTGTGATGCTCTTCGGATTTTTATGTGACACTAATTGGTCCAAAAATGCTGTTCTGGAGCAGTTTTCTCCATCCCATCATAATATTTTAGTTCTCTGACTACAGTAGCAAATGTAATTGAATGCTGTACATTCTGAGACATTTCAGCTTAACGAATGAAATGAGCGAATAATCTTTGAACCTCTTGTTTGCCTCCGTGTCTCTGATCTGATCTTTCATCTTGGCTATTTGACATTCCTCCTGGATATTATTCTAAGCTCAACGAGGGCCTGGACTTTTTAGACCCGTGACAAGGTTCCGCCACTTTTCGAGCAGGAAGCTCACAGAACACTAATGGAACTGGCTGGACGATCCTGTCGGGTGAAGAGAACAAGGCTACTGGCTCACTGCCAGGAGATGGTGCCGCGGCGTCTGCTTCTGATGGGACTGACACCCCTGCTCGCGGCCGCGGGGAACCCCTTTGACACGCTCCGGCGTACGCACTCATCGGCCTCTCTCGTGCAGTGCCCTGACTCGCGTGACACGCGTGCTTTGCAGGGAATAAGTATCTTTTAGGTTAGTCAGACTCCCCAAGGGAGGAGAAATCTTTAAATTGGGGAAGAGAAACGAACATAAAAATGGCGACGGACCAAGAAAAGAGGGGATGATCGTTAATTCCTGAGCGGGGAAGGTTTGGCATGAATAAGAGCCGGGAAAATAATAACTTTATCGCACCGTACGAGACCGAAAAGGAAACGCTTGTTCGGTGACCTTCACCAGAGCGTGACCATGACCCCCTCCATCCTTTTTAACCAGCTTTTCTGAATTTGTAAAGGCCAAACGACTGCTCTGTTTATACCCAAAGTCTTGTTTCTATAAATGAAGAAGCACTAGGAAGCCGCACCAGGGCTCCGCTTAGGTTTTTACAAACATTTGTGCTCCGGGGGAAACACGGGAGATGTGGAGCTGGAGGAATGACATCACCCTCAGGCCCCGTAACATGTACGGGAGACTCGGTATGACAGACATCGACCATGTTGTTCACTTGCTTTTCGTTTTCGTGTGTATGGCTCAGCAGGACCAGTTCGCCGGTTATCAGAAGGACGCAGGTTCACATCCCAGGGTTGGATCCCCGGGATTTTATTTGTCACATGCAGGCTACACGATCAGATTAACTCGCAGTGAAATATAAGGCGGTTAACTCCGCTACAATAACACTATAATAAAAAATTGTAATAGTAATGAAAACATACAAAGTAACAATATAATAATTTCGTAATAAATGAGGTGCAGTAAAGGACAGAAGTACGAAAAAGCAGAGATGTGCAATATGGCTACATTGTGGCAGAGTGACGTCACTATTGGGCCCCCGAGCAGGGCCCTTAACCCCAATTGCTCCAGGGGCCGTCTCACCCTGCTTTGTCAACTGCATGTTGTTTTGCATAAAAATGTCAGCTATGTAAATACAACGTAATATTCACTATATGGACAAAATCATTGGGACGCCTGACCATTGCACCTGCAGAAGCCTATGACGTCCCGTATTCTAAATCCATATGGAGCTGGTCTCCCCTTTGCAGCGATAACAGCTGCCACTCCTCCGGGAAGGCTTTCCACTGGATTTTGGAATGTGTCCGTGGGATTTTTTCGACCATTCATCCAGAAGAGCATTTGTGAGGTCGGGCACTGATGTTGGACTTGAAGGCCTGGCTCGCAATCTCTCTTCTGATTTATCCCTAAGGTGCTCAGTGGGGTTGAGATCAGGGCTCTGCAAGCCAGTCAGGTTCCTCCACGCCAAACTCACCCCACCATGTCTTTACAGATCTTGCTTTACGGCGGTTTTAGACCGACACATCCGACACTCGGCACTGCGCTTGGTGACGCGAGGCTTGCATGCAGCTGCTCGGCCATGGAAGCCCGTTCCATGCAGCTCCGTGCACACAGTTTTTGATTTGTTATTGCGTCAACAGAGCGATGGCGACTTTCACGCGCTCTGCGCCTCAGCGTCCAGCGACCCCACTCTTACTTTACGTGGAGATTCTGTTGTTCCTAAATGCTTCCAATTTGCAATAATAACACTTACCGTTGACCGTGGGATATCTATCGAGGGAAGAAGTTTCACAAACTGTCTTGCTGCAAAGGTGGCATCGCATGATTTTGCCACGCCTGAATTCACTGAGCTCTTCAGAACTAACCCACTCTTTCATAAATGTTTGTAAACCTGACTGCTTGGCTGGGTGCTTGATTTTACACACCTGTGGCAATGGGCCTGAATGAAACACTTGAATTCAGTGAATTAGAGGCGTGTGCCAATACTTATAGCGTTACTGCAACTTGTATTTCTGTAAGCGTGACCCAATATCACACCTTATCGCTCCCCACTATCCCAGAAACCGATGGAGGCAGCGGGACCCTTAAAGCAGCCTTCCGAGAAGGTTTAGGTCGAGCATTTAGAAAGATCATTGTTTTTGTTACAGTTCACCGGCAAAGGACCTGGGAAGACTCCGCAAAATAAGCAGCGGCATGAAATGTTTTGATGAGAGATGGGAGCAGCTTCGTTAATCAGGAATGAAAAGTCAGTGGCTTAAATAAGCCTGGTTTTTAACTCATGACAAGGTCACCGACACCGTTTCTGTCTTGCTTCTAATTTTAGACCTTAATGAATTTAAGTGCTCATATATTATAGGTTAAAATGTAATCGGACAAACCGGGAAATTCGGGTGGACAGAACAAGCTAAGAAGAGGAGGCTCTACAGTGTCTTCCGTCCATCTTGCATTTCCACTGCGAGGTTGTACTGTGTCAAACAGTAATGGAAACCTGCTAATTAATATCGCCTATACTTGTATCATGGAATATGGTACTTATTTCAGTGAAGCTTACGCATGTTTGTTTAGCTTTCGTAGGAGATATTTCAGTCATTTATACAGTTGGATATTAAACTTCCTCCTGAAGAGGGCAGATCGGAAATTTAAACACTCAAGATGAGTGGAATTGGCCTAGCATCGCCTGCCGCTCTTCCCATTTCAGTTTTATTTAGTGTCGTACTTTATTAAAAATGCTAAATTAATGGTACTGAGGAGTTTACAGGTTAAGAAACATGAGATTCCACAAAGGAAGCTAACACCTGAGTGAGGCCAGGTCCCCAAGGCAAGACTTTTGATATTAACGATACAATATATACTTACACAAACATTTTATGACGACTATTTATATATCATATGATCTTATGCAATACAAATCATTTTCAGTATTGTTTGCGGCTTGCGCGTTCTCTGCGAGCTTCTGTGATCTTTCGGCAAGGTCAAATAACATTCCCATTAAACTGTTCACGGCCTACTCATGGTCTACTCACAGCCTACTCACCGAAACTGCAAAATGTCAATTGCGTGAGTGTGAAGGGGTTACTGTGATTTAATTTCTGAGCCTGAGTGTGAAGGGGTTACTGTGATTTAATTTCCGAACAAGTCATTGCCAAGGAGGTAACGCTTGAGTAAGAATGATTCTAATTAGTGAGTCTGTTCACATCTCAACGCTGCAAGGAATACATGCGGAGAGACTAATTGGATTATTATTATCCGGTGCCTGAATCCCCTTCAGAAATTTACAGCGGAAGATAATTCTGTAAACTTGCTCCAAATACAGCTTTTTTGATTATATTAGAACTAAAAGTACTATTAGAATATACATTTTAATAATATTTATTGCATTTTGAAAATAAACATGGATGATATATAGAAGACAAAAAATATGTTCATCATACATCCATCCATCTTCTAACACTTGTCCTGGTGTCTGGAGCCCTTCCCAGGCAGGACAGAGCACAAGGCCAGGTTAACACCCTGGACAAGATACCTGTCCAACACAATGCAATTTAGAGACGGCAGTTTAGAGATCTTTTTGGACTGTAGGGAGGAACCACAGTAACACAGGCATGATATGCAAACTTCACAGCACAAGGATTAGCATACAAGTTCATGTTCAAGTTACTTTATTGGTACCGGAAGGTAAATTTTGAAGCACCATAACGCCTAGTATTCATACCTTTCTGAAATGTAAAACAAATTCAAGATGATTCGACATCTATCATGAAGAAAGTGTAATTCGAATGGCTGGCTGAGTCAAGCGTCTTATCCGTCGCTAATGAGCCCCACGTTCTTCTCTCCCTCAGGTCTTATCTGAACAGCCCCTATGTCCAACATGAGCTGGAGTTTTCTCACACGCCTCCTGGAAGAGATCCACAACCACTCCACTTTCGTGGGGAAGGTGTGGCTCACGGTGCTCATCGTCTTCCGCATCGTGCTGACGGCCGTGGGGGGCGAGTCCATCTACGCGGACGAGCAGTCCAAGTTCACGTGCAACACCAAGCAGCCGGGCTGCGACAACGTCTGCTACGACGCGTTCGCCCCGCTCTCGCACGTCCGCTTCTGGGTCTTCCAGATCATCATGATTTCCACCCCGTCAGTCATGTACTTGGGCTACGCCATCCACAAGATCGCCCGTGTCTCAGAGGACGAGCGGCGGAGACCCCGGCGCTCGCGCAGGAAGCCGCCCGCCGTCAAGTGGAATGCCGACCGCTCCATGGAAGATGGGCTCGAGGGCGATGAAGACGAGGAGGAGCCCATGATCTACGAGGATGCCCTCGAGGTACAGGAGCCTAAACCCGACCTTGCTGCGTTTCCCAGCCGGGACCAACAGAGACATGATGGCCGACGCAAGATCAGGCAAGAGGGCTTAATGAAGACCTATGTGCTTCAGCTCCTTGCCCGCGCCGTCTTCGAAGTCGGCTTCCTTGTTGGCCAGTACCTGCTGTACGGTTTCCGGGTAAACCCTTCGTACATCTGCAACCGCGTCCCCTGTCCCCACAACGTGGACTGCTTCATCTCCCGACCCACAGAGAAGACCATCTTCCTCCTCATCATGTATGTGGTCAGCTGCCTCTGCCTGGTGCTCAACGTCTGCGAGATGGCGCACCTGGGCGTCGGCTCGTTCCAGGACATGCTCCGCAAACGAAGGAGCAAGGGCACCCGGACCTCCTTCAGCTACCCCTACACCCGGAACATTCCGGCTTCCCCCCCAGGTTACAACCTAGTGGTGAAGGCAGACAAGTCGGACGCGGTCCCCAACGGCCTCATCGGTCACGAGCAGAATCTTTCCAATGCGCCTCCGCAGCAGCAGTGCATCAGCCCGGACGAAAACATCCCCTCCGAGTTGGCCAGTCTCCATAGACACCTCCGGGTGGCGCAAGAACAACTGGACATGGCGTTCCAGACCTACAACAGCAAGGGCCAGCCGCAGCCCTCCAGGACCAGCAGCCCCACCTCCGGGGGCACCGTGGCAGAGCAGAACCGCGTCAACACGGCGCAGGAGAAGCAAGGAGCCAGGCCCAAATCCGGCACAGAAAAAACAGGGACGGTCGTGAAAAATGGAAAGACATCTGTATGGATTTAGAACTGCTCAGCGTTCAGACTGATTATGATTCAGTTGCGTTCTCTGTGTTATTTAAGTTTCTTATGAGTTATTCTTCCATAGGACTCGCACGCCTGTCATAAAGGATTAAAAGATACTTTCACTTTCTCTTTCAGTTGAGCTAAGCAGTTCTTATAGCTGAATCTCTTTTGAACCGACTCTCCCCAACTAATCAAAAACAAAGCAGCGCTTTGTTCTGTTATCAGAGGTAAGAAACCCGGGCTCAAAGTTGAGAAGCGGATAAAAGAAAAGATATGCTAGGCTATCTACAAGGTACCATCAGGACTTAGGCCTGCAAATTCCTCAGCGCTCTCGCAGTTCACGTTTGCCCCGAGCAGAGGGTTAAGATGGCTCAGAAGATGTTCGGATGAAATATTTATGGAAACTTGGCACTGACATAAATAAATTGTACGTAAACCTTGGAGCAGCAGGTGTCACACATACTGGCCACAAGGAAAATAACCACAAATCCAAGGGGCTTAATTGTTCAAGGCCTTGTCAAGATCCCTGTGTCTTTTCTTCGGGTGATGTAAATTATTTAGAACAATGGATACTTCACATCTCCCTCTTGTTTCTTTTTTTCAAACTTTGTCCTGGTTTAAGTGCTCATTTTTCAGGCCTCGGAAATGAAAACTCAGCAGTTTTCTGGAATGGTCAATCATAAATTTCCGCATGTTTTGTGTCTTAATCGTATTTTGTCTTCTCTGCACAGAAAAAGAGCTCAAACTGCCTTCTTCCTTCAGCCATGTTGTGGACCAACTTGTGTGTAAGTGCCAGTATTATAATTCATCAATCATACAGCCCTTTGATTTAAAAAAAATCCTTTTATATAACCTGTAAATTATTTGACTGACATACAGTATTAAGTATTAAATTAATTGTAATCTGTGTTGCTAATTTATGGAATCTATACCTATACAGATGTATTAGGCCAGTTGTTAATTGAATTGTTGATAGAATTGTTCATGCACTTAAAGTCTATGCACTCTATTTTAGCCAAAGAGGGGAGAACATTTGATTGGCTCTTCACTATTTATGTCGTGAGTGCTCACTACTAAGCAGTAAGAAACAGAAGATTTTTAATAAATGATCCAGTGACCACTCTGAAACTAAACTCAAGACAGTAATCAGAAATAACCAAGTACAGTAGATAGATCTGCGACATTCACAGAACAAAAAAAAAACACCCTGCCAATTTGCTAATAGCAAAGCAGCTTGACATTTCCAGTACAAATGTCCTTCCAGAGGTTGTAATTTGTATTTTTTAGGAGAGGAACCACACCAGGCAGATGAACACGGTTCCCAAAATGTTGTGTTTTTGGTACAGGTTAGCTTAATACAGTCCCTTCAAAAGGCCTGTTCTGGAAAAAAAGACCTTGTGAGTAATTATGCATGGGAAGGCAAAGGGAACTCTGGAGGAATTCTCAGCAAACTCTGAGGGAAATGCAAGGTTTTTGACATTAATGACTGAGGATGCGTAGCTTTCAAATTAAGAGGCTCAGCTGGTATATGAGCTCACTCTAGTGCTTCATTCTTAGGGATACATTTTTATTGTAACATTTGAAACTGTAATATGGATTTATTTAATTGTTTTATCTCACTGTATGTGAATACACGTTAAACTGAAAGTGTTTGACTTGGTTGTATTTTGATGGACTTGTTTGACATGCATAGTTTTTTTTCATAATAATTATACTGTGATTAAATAAAAGCAATAATTCTTCTAATAAACATATAGGGTTAAATATTTATTTTATTTTTTTAGCATATATGCTTCCAAAGACATTCTTTTTATGACGTCCTTTAACGTATAACCTGAATTCTCAATGTAACATGACACCTAATTCAGTAGCTGAAAGAGACTTACCCCTGCTGCTATAATGGGTGGTTATTGTAAGAGATCAAAGGTTCAACTGGTACCAGCAGGAAACGTTTCAGGCTGTGGTCAGCATAGACTCCATGCAGGCGCCACACTCCAATCGCGGAAAATTAGTATTTTCTCAGCATTTCTCGTTAATGGTGCCGCTGCGGCAGCATTTAAAGTATAAGATACCGATTGAAGGTTATACTTCAGCACCAGCTAATTTGTGGTTCTAATGCTATAACATTATACCTACAAAGCATACCATGAGTTTTCAGGAAGTAAAAGACAATATCACGGAACTTTCCACTTAGAAATGATAGGATTCCTTATCTCTGTGTACGTGTAACAGTACCGCGAAAAGAATGCAGTTTCTCTGAGACGGACATGTATTTGTGCATTTCGCATCTCTAGCTGCCACGCAAAATCGTTTTGTACTGCAGCAACTATTTTATCCACCTTTGACTCTTTTGAATCTAGACTACAGGGAACAACGAATCTTCACAGAGACATTCACATCTAAACAGTCGGAAGCTGGTTATGTATCCCCAGCAGCGGTGCCTTACCCAGTATAACAATTGTAGATATTCAACTGAAGCATATTTACAAGGAGATTGAAAGTTCACGATGAGTTTATCTATGCCTTGATAGTGAATCGCTAATCACCCAGCGGCATATATCATTAAAATATTCAACATCCAGAAGAAAACGGTTAGTGTTGATTTAACGAGTTTTTGTCTTTCGATATGAAATGTATTCCCACATTTAAGTAAGATGGTAAATAATAAATTGATAATGTATATATTAATTTCATCTTCTGATGTCTGAATAAAATGTGTGTGGTCACCGTGTTTTCTTTTTGTAAACGTAGCACTTTCTTTGATCTGTATTTGAAATTGCAAACTGAATAAAGCAGTAATAATGTAGTAATTTTATGGATTTTTTTGTCTAGTGACCAAATAACTAGTGACTATATTTAAATTTAATTTGTTACTGGAAGTACTTGAATTATTAAAATAACTTGGACTTTTGAAGTTAAAAATTCACTCACTTTGATCCTAAATATAATTTAGGCATTTCATCTTCATTTAGTGTTTTTCCTGCAATTACTCCATCATCATCATTGTCGGTATTCAAGTGAAAACATTGCAATAATTTGTAAATAAGTACTTTGTTTTACTATGTGTCCATGCAGCGGTAGCTGTTGGATCCCTGTTGTTTTTTTATATATATATTTCTTAAAAATTATGGTTAATATGCATATCTTTCTACTTTATGAATAGCTATGTTCGTGCTATGTTCTGGTTGGAGCAACTGTGCAAATAAACTTTGAAAGCTGAAACTAAATTCTCAGCGGTCATTCATTCCAGATGCTACACGTTTACCTTTCATTTCGTAATGAGTGCTACAGTCCAGCGTATCAAGAACGTTTCTGTAGAAGATAAAGGTTTTTATTGGCTTTCCTTCTGATTCATGAATATCCTGATCCTTCCATCTCCCGTCGTCGATTTTCCAGTAAATGATCCAGGAGTTCATCCCAGGGATGAGGCACAGAGCATCTCTGGATGGAATGTCGGTCTATCACAGGACACGTGCTTGTATACTGACTGAGCAGTGACATAAGCTTCTAATTATGGGTCACAGCACAAGATTTTAAATAAAAATGTAAAATCTCGTGCTGTGACCCATATTAAGAAGCTTATGTCGCTGCTCGTTATTTAATTATTAATTTAAACTAATAGATGAATAGTCCACGGATGCCCCCCACGGAGGGGCCCGTCGACTCTCCACAGGGCCCCTGTTCTGACGATAGTTATGTTAACGAGCCACTGTGCAGCCCCACTGTCTTTTGGGATATTTACTATATTGAGAGGGTATCGGTCTTCCTTCTGATTAATACCACAATAAAAAGGCTGCTTTAGTACTGTGTCACAGGAAAGATCATCTTTTGAAACTTTAAATATTTTAGAGTCGACGTTCGAAGTCTATACGCAGCCTGCAAATGGTGAGGGGCAACTTCACAAATTAAATTAGGAATTCTTCCGAGAACATTTTCCACTGGGTTCGGCCAACTGCATGTCAGGGTCTTAAACTTCAGCTGAATGCTACTGGTCTGAATTATAATTCACTGCAAATAAATAAGCATATGTGAGCTATACTTATGCATATTCTTGTGGATGTTGAACCGACTTTGTTAGTCTGTCCCTATGACTGTCAAAGACAGAGTTAATTATAGAGTAGATTCAGTTGTACACTGTAACCAGGGTCCGGTACTTAAAATTGTCATATTGAAGCAGATTTAATTTAATTAAATGCAGGACAACTGGAAGAGCTGCAGGCAAACAAAATAAGTTATTTGAAGAGCAGTGTTTTTTCTAGCCATGAACTTGGAGTAACCTTGCTGTTGGCTTTGCACTTAACATGTCTTTGCATAACTGATATGACTTTGTGCAAATGAATTGCTCTAATCAAAATGAACAGATTGGCTTTATGTAAAAGACTAATATCATGCTGAACCACCGGTAGTAACAGATAAGGCATGTAACAAAACGGCTTTATGCAACTACAGCATGAAACATTATATGCAGTGAATTATTCGCCAAGGGATACATACCTTACTATGAGTGGTTCACATTTGATACTAGATTACTTATATGTGTTTACTGTTTGTAGGAGTATGGTTTTATTTATGCCTTAAGCCCGCCTCCATCCAGGGCTATAAACCAGTGTTTCTTAATCTGGTCCTCGGGGACCCACAGACACTCCACGTTTTCGCGTTTCGGGGAACAAAAACGTGGAACTGGGGTTTGCTGCCCCGTGTACAATTATCTGCCATTACACTTCATAAATGAAAATAAAACACTTGCTATTTAAAGTTTGCATGTTTCACATTGGGTTGCGCTGGTCATTTTAACCTTATAATGTTTTATAAATATTAAGGGAGTGTTTTGGGTCAATGTATATCACCGATTTCACGTCTCAGGATTTAAGGTAGAGCCGTCCATAATTCTTCCTCCGGGACGATAGAGGGCAGCACGCACCGGTTTACTTATCACAGGATTTCCCAAGAAGAAGTAGAAGTTTACTGCCGAGCATGTCGGAGATGTTGGTGTGTGATATAGTTGTTGTTTTCTGCTAAACCTTTAAGAGATCTAGCACTGACCATGTCAGAATTTCCCCCTGCATAATACTAGCCATTAAAAGCGGCGTTTGCTTTACCGCTATGGTTTATAACATGGTGGGATTGCCGGTTTTTAGGCACGTTTTGAAACCGAACCTCGGCTCGGCACACGCTGCAGTCGGCTGGATCGGGCTGTGCCGGTGGGGGAGACGGGGTTCGAGCGATTGCAGGCGAGTGCACGGTGAGGCGAGCCGTGGTAAGCTGGTGTGTTACGAGCTGCAGCACAGGGCCCTGCTAAAGGTGCAAGGACAGGACACTGCAGCCTTCCTGCAAGGTCTCATGACAAATGACATCCATCTGCTGACACAAGCCGGACAGGGAGCCCTGTATGCGCATATGCTCAATGTCCAGGGACGGACTCTTTTTGATGTATTGTTATACAGGTGGGTGCATATGAAACGGTGCATATTTGTGCATATATGGATAGGAATGTGTATAGGCGTGTGCATCTGGTGCTCTGTTTAGTGTTTAGTTCCGTGTAGAAAAAAGTTCATTATCTTGGTTTTATGTGCTTTATAAATTACTTAAGGGATATGACCATTTTAATTTATTTTTAGGATGTGTTCAGTATAAATAAACTCGTTGATGTTGAAGTCGCTGGTCAGTTTTGTTTTTTGGCAAACGGTCATAAGCAGTTTTGTAGTTGAATTGATTTTGGTAGAAGTGCTCGTTTTGTTACACATATATGTTCGTCACAGTTTGAAGGAAACGCAAGGCACGGAAACCAGTGTGTTACTGGAGTGTGACAGCATGGTGAGCGAGTCCGTCCAGAGACACCTGAAGATGTACAAGATCCGTCGTAAGGTGACCATCAGCACCTGCGCACAGCTGGTTCTGTGGGCTGTGCTGCCGCAGCATGGAGAGGGGGATTCGGAGGATGTAAGGCCGGAGCTGGCATCCCCAGAGAACGCCCTGGTGTTTCAGCGGGACCCCCGAACAGAAGCGATGGGGTGGAGGCTGGTTGTGGATCGGGAAGTGAGCCCTTTGGAAGTGATGAAATCCTGCCAGCAGGGGGAACCAGAGGAGTATCACAGACATCGCTACGCCATAGGTATAAAGCTTCAACAGCTCACAAGTGTGTGACTATTTATTTCAGTTATTTATCAAATATCAAATTATCTGTAACTCCACTCTGCTAAGTAGATAAACGTTGACCAGGGAGTATTAAGCTCTTATAAATTTTTATTAAGATTGGTGCCACTAGAAGAGGACTTCCTTGTCACATAATTTATCTCGCGCAGTTCCTCACTTCTGAAAAAAAAAAGTCATTTTTTTAATGACCTGAATTGAAAAGGATGCAGGCTTTTATTCACATTTCCGCTTCATTACGCATTGAACTAAATGTCTACAATTCGTGCCACCATGAACACACAGTTCTAACAGCACGGGCCAGGAGGAGGAATTCCGAGCGGCGAACGAGCAAATATTTAAAGTGACCTGTCTCTCATGAGACTGTACAGAAAGGGAAGAGGAAGGCGCTCGGTTCTGACTTCAAACAGGACTGCTTTTGAACTGCATTAAAGATCACACTGTCTCCCTTATTAGACCCAGGTGTTTAAACCTGTGTTTTTCTCCACTGATGTAAGTTCACTGCATGCTTAGGGATGGGGCATTAATACTGCAGCGACAGGAACCCTTTTCCCTCCTAGTTAATCAGCATTTTGCATCAACTTAGCATGTGAGGGGATTCCCATAACTCCCATAATCCTCTCTGTCCCATAATATCCAGGCAACACACTTTGTACCACATACAGACCAAAAAAAAAAAAAACACCAAGAGACATTCGCCATTTTTATTACACTTAGAAAATGTCACTATTAATCCGCTCTGCGCTGGAATCGGCTGCTGGCGTCCCTGTTTAGTTTGCATATTTCTGATTATAATTTTAAGTCATGACAAACTTGATTAGTGCCTGTTTGACTATATATTTCAGCCTTTTATCAGTTGTGGCTCTGAAGGGAGTCGCCTGCCTTCCATGCATCCACTGTCTCCTGTGATAAACACAGTATCACTGCGGCTTTTTACAGATAAGGGGTGGGAGGGGTCATGGGGAACGGTGACCTATCGGGC
>JAABNY020000082.1:3329402-3354624 GCA_015164015.2 Brevimyrus niger
TGAGTTCGCCCAGTCGCGCTAGTCTCTTGTTCTGTTGTCGCCTCGGGGGGGCGCGGGTGTGGTCCTTTCTGGGGGGGGGGGGGGGGGGGGGGGGGGGGGATGGAGATGGAAACTGCTTGGTTCCAGTTTCATGGGCAGCCTGTTGAGAAGTTGACGGTTCATCTTAAAATCTGAATGTTTCTCTAAAATATTTCCACTACATGGGATACCAGAGATATTAAATTGTTGCTATTTGCAGGCCGCTTAGCAGAAGTTAAATTTAAACATTAACCATGATTATATTCGGCAGATACTGCATGGACACGCTGATGATGATGATTAATATACATGTTAAACAGAACGGGGAAGTATGGATAGATGAAACACATGAAGAACATACTGAGAGCGGATGACAGAAATTTTGGCTGAAATTGATTTTCAATCGTTAAATAGCTGGAGGTTATAAGCTTGTATTTAATTTGAGATGTACATATTCTACTTCACAGTTGAATTCCTGACCTCTGACCATGCTTTATGTAGCTTAATGTATGTTTTATGTCACTGGTATTTGTATATATGTGAATATATGTGGTTTGTGGACTGTTTTGATGTTTGATAATGTAGCTTTTTTTAGTCAAGACATTGACAAGACATTGGTTTAGTTGATCTCATTTGCCAAGTTTACATGATTGTATCTATTTATTCCGCGCAATTAATGAAGAGCTGTGGAAATGGTTGCTATTGCCACCAAATTATTTGTGTGATTGCGGCGATCTAAACATCCCACAGTTTCCAGCAAGACGGTCCATGTTTTTGCTGTCTCCCCAACTCCATAGCAAAAAAAATAAAAAATGTGGACTGTCAAGGCAGGGAGTTGGGAGGGAGAAAATACCTGGACCGTCGGTGGGTCCCCGAGGGCAGTGTTTGGAAATGCTGCATCAGAGAGAGGGGCAGAGAGAAGGATGAGGCGGCCCTGCCAGAGCCAGCAGGAGGCGCTGTCCTTCGAGGGGAGAGGCTGCTGAGGAGGAGGCGACATCCGTCTTCGTCTCATGGGAAAACAAAGACAAGAAATGGAAGCACAATCCACTGTCCATTTGTAACTAATAGTCTTATTGATGGTGATTATCTCTAGGCCTGGTACTCGCATTTGTGCGGGAGACTCTCTCTTTCCCGAGTGGGATGGAGCTGGAATTATAGCCCTGTGCCCTTATTGAACCTGGTTATTAATTGGACAGTGTCGGGTGGGGAAAATGAAGGGGCGAATGGGCGCTTGTGGATATTATTATGCTATTTCAGATTTAAAGGGAAACTGCACTACAGAATTTTGCACCCCAGCAACAGGCAGAGGTTAAGTGTGAAGAGCAACGGCTCTCTCTGCAGTTTGACCAGGAGTATCTGAGCAGAAATGGCGGACGGTGGGGTCCAGTCCTTCTTCTGGGTTTTACCTTTGCTGGCTTTAGTCGGGCTGACCAGGGGGGATGCAGAAACTGACATGTTATCTTTTTCAAATCTATTCAGAAAGATTTGGGCCGCAGCCATGCTTAGGAAAGGTATACAATTTTAAATGTGATTTAAAAATCTTTTTATTTTAAACTGTTATGTTGTTCTCTCTGTTTGTTTATAAGGTTATGTGAGAGGGTGGATTTATTATTTTTTTTAATGATTTCAGTCGTATTTCTTGGCACTTTATCATGTTTGCTCCAGCTATTAAACTGTAACGGATATATGCAGGTAGTTATGAGGATAATTCTTATTGCAGAAAGTTCTGGGTGGGGGGACCTGTATATACTGTGTTATGTATAATATACTGTCTGAAATGGTCATTAACACCTTAATGAACATGAATAATAAACCAGTTAGTCTTTTTCTCCACTTAATGTGCAGTGACAATCAAGGTACATGCATTACGGTGTATTTTAGCAGTGTCAGTGCAGGAAATGCAGGGAAACATGCAACATCGCATTAAAGAAATATCGAACAACCCGCTCTTATGGAAATGTTGTTTTTTCTGAAATCATCGTCACTTGTCTGTTGGGGAAAAGCACTCAGTGCTGTAAATCCTTCATAGGACGTATGTTTGCCGCCTTCCTCGTCAGCCCTCCCGCAGCAGGCGCTTGGCTTGCAGTAGTCAAACACAACCCCATGGTTCCTGGCACCCATCCCTAAGCGAGCGATAACATCTACTGTTTAAACAATTTTGTGGCGCAGTTGACGCAAATACTGGCAAACGGTATGACCTGCTGTTGTGTTCGATGTGGGACGGCGACTGGGTGGGCTCCAGCATGCCGAAGGCTCTGTGCGGCTGTTTCGGGTGGTGGACCGGTCCATTCCCACCACTCCCCCACTGCCACGCCTCCCCTGAAGTGTGCTCTGATTGGTGGGTCCTTCACCGATCATCCCATGAACCCCAACGCTGAAATGTCCTGTATCTTCGATTAACTCATGCGCCATCACACAAAGGAACTAGTCTTGGCTAATCATTAACACAATCATACAGATTAGATTGACCTTTAATGGAAAACTGGTCTCTGCTGGTTCTTCTTGACCTGCTGGAAGACTCTGGTTGCATGTGCCATGTTAATTCTATAGCCAAAGCCACTTGTTTCAAATGTGCGCAAAGGTCTTTGTAATGTCCTTTACTATTAGCTGTCCCGTTAATTACCTGATGTATTTAAGCTGCATTTAAAATGTCAAGTGTAAGTGTTAATTTGTCGATTAAACCATGTACTAAGAATCAGTATAGCATCGTTTAATTTTTTTCTTGTGCACATTTTCTTTGAAACTGTGCAAGTTCCCCATATCAGAAGTGACACTGAGCCCATTCAAACTAGCAAACCTGTACTCTCAACGTTTCAAGCCTTCTAAACTGAGTTGTTGACATTTCAAATGAATTTAAAAAGAGGTTACGATGTCAGATTTCTATTTGTAATTACGGGGGGGGAGCTTGTGTGTCAGAAACAATTTGCGAAACTGTCAAAGATCATTAGCCGGACTGTGTTTGTCGATCTGCCCTGCCTTAGTGTGTGGCCAGTTTTCCCCTCGCCCAGCCCAGGCCAGAAAAAACAGCACAAATGGGCTAATAAACCGAAATACGGTGGAACTGCACACGTAGCCGATGGCGGTGAAAGGTGAGTTTGCTGGAAATGTACTGCGGTGGATTCGCTGGTGTGGAAAAAGAGAGGTGGCGTGTTCGTTTTGATGAACCAGGCTGACTCGTGCGGGCAGCCATGCCGATCCACGCCAGTGCGGATAAAGAGAATGATGCCCAGGTAGTGCCAGTCAAGCCATTAGGTGGCAGGTGGCTGCCTAGGGCACCATCTTGTGAGGGGGCACTGACTTAGCAAGCCAGTTTCAGTTTGTCTCAAACAAGGGGCACCGGCAGTGAAACTCCAGGGCAGCACATGGACGTTGACTGGTTTACTGGTTCCATGGCGCTAGAACAAACCTGGTACCTCCAAGGTCTGTTGCGTTGCTGCGAAACGTGTCTTGAAGATAACATGAATCTGAAAAAAGAGAGACTTAAAGGTGTGTTTTTTTTTTCCACCAACGGTGGTACCCTCTCCAAAGAGGCCGTTCCTGCTCACTCAGCAACGTAAATAAGTTGAGGAAATGTGGTAGCAGCAGTCCAGCCTGCTGGTGACATATACCACTGCCAGGATGACGTATCCCACGGCCGATCGAGGACAAGGCCAACATTGGAAACCTGCCTAACGTATAGGTGTATGTAACAGCAAATGTCAGCAAGGCCTACACTGTGTCACACGGCTCCAAAGAAGGATCCATTCTTAGAAACAAAGTTGAACTGTCAGCCGCTACAAAACTGAAAATAAACATTTTGTTCTCAGCTGAAGGATTTTTCTTGGCTTTGTCTCTCTTTTGGCTTGGGGGCCTTTTTTTTTTTAAATTTCGTTTTATTTTATATTTGTGTTTTATTTTGATGTCTGCCATATATTAGCTGGAGCGGGAGTCAGGAATTGGAGTACAGCAGTCGACAGTACCAGAAAGATACACGGAGTTACTGGGCTGATGTCTTAATAAATTTAGCCTACGGGGTGGTTTTCAGTTTCTCGCAAACAGCTTAAAATCGGGAGCCCCTTCCAGTGAGCTGTACGCCGTGCATTTGCCCCAGTCTGGCTCTGTCCCACCAGAGAGGTTCTCCTGCTGATTTAACCCCCTAAACGAGATGATCTGCGGTGGCTGAATACGGCCTAATGTAGCCGCAAGATTTTCTCTCCCTTTTACAACTTGCTATATTCCAAATATAATTATACGTTTGCCGCATTTGCGGAATAATATCTTAATTGCAACGTAAAATTTGGGTTTAGTGCTGTAGAATGCTGGCGGAAATCCTGCGATTTAAGCTGCTTCTGGTGCCAGAAAAGATCTTGTTGCGAGACTAAATAACGACTGAACACAAGGTGGGATTTAGGGGGATGTTTCAGTGAAGGTTTGTCCAGCCCTGGCTTTAAGAGAACAGGATCGCTTCCTCCAATATAGACTGAAATGAATTAGAATATTTTCAGCCTACCGGTGACCTCCAAAGGTCAACTGAGGCTGCGGCCTTCTACTCTCGATTCTTCTCCAAACCGTTTTAAGGCTTGCTTCGGATTTATTCACGTTTGCTGGTAACTTCTGGGCACGTCTGCATTAAACACGCGTGTATGATATTTCTGTCCTGCGTTTTACATCTCGAGGGCTCGGTGAGGAGCAGCGCAAATCCAAAGAGATGTCAAAACCGATACAGCGAGAGAGTTACTCTCGGATTAGTGAGACTCTCCTGTCTGCGTCACAGGGGTTCGCTGCCGTATGCCTGTCTGAGATTTATTCGTACGCTGGAGCCTGCTTGAGGCACTTCTCAACAGCAGCGCCCCTGAACATGGCTTTATTTTAGAGGCTCGCTGTCAAGATTGTCTCGGACAGCTTTGGTTAGGCTGGTTTAAACGCGGGGCCAGACGAGGCCATAAAGTCGCGATAAGCTGAAGGCGTGTTTAGTTGAACCAAAAGGAATTTACACCTTTTTACTCTTCCTGTGCCAGAGGTGTTTGGCTCCTGGAGAGCCTGTAAGCGTTTGTATTTTATCCTCTAATATGGTAATACCTTGTAAAAAAAAAATAATACACTGCGGCATGATAATTTGATATTGGTGCAACCTAGACCTTTCTGGCAATAAATCAGCAGGCCTTTGCTGGAAGTGTGAAGGGACACAGATTGCTACCAGTGCTTCAGTTTTTAGTAAATGTCCCAGTGTAGCCCGGAGGAACGACGTGTACCCGGCGTGTACCCGACGCGTACCTTGAGCGGCGTGCCGTCTTTTTCATGGCGGTTCAGAGCCCTGCATCACAACTGCGTTGTTATTACCGAAAACACACGCAAAATAGGCTCAGAGTGGCCCTGTACTGGATTAGCATTCAAGGAAGATGGATGGGTGGTTCCTTAACATTCCTTTGCAGGTTACAGGCCTTGTAAGTGCCTAAATTGTGGCGCTAAATCATTCATCACTCCAGTACATTTACATTTTCGGATAAAGTCGGCAGGTCCGTTTCAAATAGCCACATAACGACCGGGGTGATAAAATATTGCAAACTAAATAAAGGCTCTGCTTTAAATGCCAATGTGATATTAATGAAGTAAATTCAGTCGGAAGTCTGATGAACCAGCAGCTGTCAGGGTTCTAGCAACATGCTGCGCACGCCTTTTCACACACAACGGAGAATGTTAAGGTTCCGGATTGTTCCGTAGGAGAAAAAAAGAAACTGGCTTGTTACGCCTAACACAACAAAAATGAGATCAAATGAAATCGTAAAAGGTTTAGAGAAAGGTGATCCCTGAGCTTCCCATCGTTCAAAACATTATGAACAGGCACCAAAACTATCAAAACATTTCTGAGTCGGCATGGGAAGCTATTTGCCGCTAAAATTGCTCCCAGCCCCGGAGTAAGAGAACAAGGCCCTTTGTAAACAGGGGCGCATATTTGCAGGGAACCCTGTTATTACCGCGGCCCCTTGGCGCATGCCGATCCACGTCTGCCCGCCTCCACGTGAGGAATCGCCACACGCCAGGGCTGGGAGTGAGGCAAAGCCCTGGAGGTCTGCCAATGCCACCAGCGGCCTTCTCCCGCTGCCCAGAACCCGGCGGGGCACTTCTCGTATGACTCGTTTAACACATGGGCCACGGATGTAAACAAGACCCCGATCCCCAACACCCCTCCACCCATGTCAGCTCTGCGGTTCCAAGTTGTGTCTATGCAGTCTTTTCAAGTGTGGATCGAATGACAGGCACCTCACGGCTTTTTTAAGCCGTGTTCTTAGCCACGGGTATGATTGTTGTGTCTGGAGGTGCCCCCACCCCGTCCAAGATGGGGTGTGGTCGGTGCCGGTCCATCTGGCGCCCCTAGGCAAGCCTCGCCACCTCCACAACCCCCCTGCCGCACCCCATCCCCCCCAAAAAAAAAAAAATGAAATTCACTTGCTGATTCAGTGCCCCGTCACAAGAGGGCACTCTAAGAAGTTGCCCGTGTCGCCTAACGGGTTTCCCGGCAGTGAGTGCGGCGGAGGGGGGATAAAGAGTGGAGAATTGCGGAGGTAGTAACCGCCACGGAGGGGGTGTACACCGAACGGGGGAACTGGAATGCTTGGTCACCACCGCAGCTGACGCCCCGCACGCCACAGGAATGGAGGCTCGCGGAAAAGCCAGGCGGACGGGAGACGCATGGCGAGTGGCTGACCGCCGTGCCGCCCGACGGCCTTGACCAGCGCACCGACATGCTCCCGCTGTCAGCCCCTCGCCGCGGTTCCCGCTGCTGTGCTGCCACTGACTTTTCCCTCCTTTTTTTTTTGGGTATACATTATATATAACAATACGCTTTAGCCAACATGTTTTCATTGTGAGTACGTAACGAGCGCACTCACGCGTGGAAAAGTGCTCCTAATTGTGTGTTTGTGCATATGTGTATACATACATTTATATATATACTGTATGCGACTCAGGAGGGCTCTCCAGCCTCTAATGCCGTAATTTGGAGCACAGCAGGCGGACAGTTTTATGTGTTTTTTTTTTTTTCCCGCGCTGCCTTTTTAGCTGCCCGCTGCCTGATTTAAATGTATTTCCATGTCATGTCAAAAAAAAAAAAAAACCCAGCGACTGTTAGAACAACAACAACAAAATATCTCTTCTGCACAGTGGAAATTGTCCTAAAAATACTCCTGGATACTTTTTTGTTTTCGTTTTGCGCGAGTTCAATCTTTGAGCCTATGTGACTTATTTACGTGAAATCCCGATTTTATGATTGGGGCACCCATTGTTTCACCCTGTCTGAAGCTGGCAGTTTATAGGGCTGCTATATATCTTAGAAAAGCCGGAGTGTAGGAACTAGAGGATGGAGGGGGGTGTACCCCCCCCCCCATATTTAATTTGGTTTTGGTTGTCCCTCCCAAGAAGTAGACCTTTGCATCTAAATTATGAAGCTCTGCCCCCCCCCCCCGTGTGAAATGAAAGATGTACTGCAAGTCTTTCTTAGCACGATATACCAAAAGGAAGAAACCATTCTTAAAGAAATACTTATGTATACGTATGCGTTCTGTCCCATCAGAACTGACAAAAATCCCCAGCTAGAGGGCGCTGCTGTGATTGTTTGTTTGTTAGGAGAGAGAGAGGCCCTCTGAAGCAGCCCTGCTCTGGAAATCGGGCCTCTCCGGTTCGGCGTCTCTGGGACGCAGTCCAGCTGGGACTCTGCGGCTGACGTGTGATCGATAATCGTCAGGCAGGCGTCTTGGCAGGCGGCTGGTGGCTGCAGGTGTCACCCCCCCCCCCTCCCCCCCGTCGGCAGGGAGCATCAGGTTACAAGGGCAGGATATGAGGCTTGTTAAAGCTAATGTTGGGGGGGGCAGACCTTAGGCGGCCGCAGTAGCAGAACCTGCGATGTGTATTGAGGTTTAAAGTTACCTGCTGCCACCAGCGTTGGCAAATTTGACGACGAGTTTGACCTCCATACGCCGTCTGCAAAGTTCAAATCTTCCTCGACCATTCGTATGACAGAGGTTATAACACTGCAGTTACAGTGTTTCCATATAACCACGAGGGCTTCACCCAAAGTATGAAACGCTCCTCCTCCGTAGTCACGGACAAGGCCGCGTTGAAGAAGGTCCAGCGTTGCCGCAGGTGAGTTTGGTCGGTACATTCCAATATGAAAACGAAAACGTCCTCCTGACGTGATAAAAGGAGACGCGGGAAAACGTCATTCTCGGTCAAATGCAGCCTTTCTCGTCCCTTCTCTTGCCAGGTGACTCTCGAACGAGCGCCCGCTACGTTCGAATTACTATTGCCACCCGCTTGTCAGCATAAGAGAATATACGAAGTGGAAGGTACTCAGAAATAATCTCCGTTTTCGAGAGAGCGCTCTCTGGAGCTTAATTTCTTTGTTACCGGTCGCCCGAACATCTGGCCCCTTTTGGCCTAAACACTCGCTGCTGAGTCCCAGGTCCTCAGGACCCAATGAATCCAAGCTAAGGATTTCTGCTATTGCAAAACTGTGGAGAAGCATAAATTAGCCGGGGAAGAATATGCGTAGCCCGCAGTTTTCAATGGCTGCTCCTCCACAAATACATTTCTGTTTTCTTACGTAGAATTTATGTTGTTTCCTTAATGTACTTCGTTTTTTTTTTTGTTCAGTTTCAAAGAAGGTTATAAAAGTATCAACATCACCGGCTTCTACAAGATTACGCTATTAAGAAGAAATGTACCCCAATTAATCTTAAAAATAACTGATGGAACCAAGGAGATGTACCACCACATAATCACTGTTTGGGGGCTTGCTCTCCTGCCCAAACTCTATTGCATCCAAATCTGTGAGGCTTTCGACTTGTGTGGATGACATTAGTTGTTAGATGTTCCAGTCCCACCCAACGTTGACATAAATCCTGACGAGCGAAGCATGACAACAGGATAGGAGGATTTGGGGGATTTTTCTTAACGCTCACCACAAGCATACGGAACAGATATCGCGTGGTTTTGAATGTAACAGAGTCGTACTAATAACATCCCAACACGAGAGCGCAGAGCCGTCGCTCGATAGACAAAATCTCAGTAGGGTTTCTGCTGATGACTCCTGAGCTCTGGTTCGGTCAAACCTTCCATGAACTTGTAGTAGCAACAAACATCTCGGTTTTGAAATGCTGATACAACGCAGCCAGATTCCCAAATCAACTTTAACTGTGGATCATTCTCTTTGGAGATATAATAAACACATAGTGCGAATGTCCTTTGTCTCATAGAAGAGATTCTATTGTTTTTTTTAATGTTGTTCTACATACCAAAGGTAAAACCTTGTCATAGTATTTCTGGGGAAAGGCCTGCCCACAGAAGAATGATCCAGGGAAGGCTGTAACGATTCTGCCCGCATCTCTATAACACTGACAGACTTCTGGCCCCTCCTGATACGCAAACGCGGATGGGAATGCTTTCTATTCTCTCCCTTCCATGCCTTCATTCACATCAAATTATATACTGTAAATAAAGTCGACTGGTTATAATCTCATACTGGAATGACCAGAAGTGCTGTCAAACTGTCACCGGTGTCAAAAAACCGAAACAATAGCAGATGAGCAAACCAGAGCGCTCTATGCGGACGATGACATAAAAATGATCAGTTGGCTGGTCGTCAGCCCCGTTGCTCCGCCGGTTGAGAAATCCAAGTGTCACAGTGAAACTGCCCGTGTTTGTCTGACAAAAGCTCGACAACAGGATCCCTCAGCCCTATATTCGGCCATTCCAGCTGCTTCATGGCCAGTCGGCCGTCCGGCTAAGGGTTGCCAGGCCTGTGCGGTGGCCACACAGAGAGGGAAAGAGATGGTGTCCGGGACTGAATGTCGTCCGCTTCCAAGAGTCAAAAAGCTGCCAACGTGACCAGCACAGAAAACATGTGTGTTTCTCCTCGGGTTGAAGGGGCTGAAATGTCCTTTTCTATCCTTTGAAGGCAGTAGAACAGAAATGCCAGTGATCCCCCCCCACCTGCCGTTTAGATTTTAGTCACAATCATTTATTTATTATCTGTGGTATTTTGGCTGCTTTCTCTCCTCCTGGATTTTAAATGCCGCTCCTCCAGCTTCTGTTCCTGGATGAAATGGGGGGGGGGGTTCTGAAAGGTCACATGGTTTGAAAACGGCCCCAGCTCTCTACCGTGCCACATTTTTCATGCGTCATTTCATGCGTTCCCGCTTCCCGCGGAGCCCGGCGAAACCGGTCGGACTGCCGGCCGCCAACTTCCCATGCTTAACCATCCCGGCGAGTGGGAAGCGGCCTCCGAAAACACAGGGAGCCACCGCATGACCGGGGAACTCTCTGGCAGGGTCGGCGAGGTACTTTCCCAGCTGCGTAGAGAAGGGAGCAGGGGGTTCAGTGTGATACCGATCGTCTTCTGCATATGTCATTGTTATCCTGTCTTTGGTTTCGGATGCACGCTTTTGATTTCTATTTCAATTTTTCCAAAGAGGATCCCTTTCATCTCCTCCCAGAATGAGGTGGGCCGTGACACCGGCCAAGACAAACTATCGGGGCCGGTGCTGACCACGATCTGGCCTCAACGCGGTCACTTGAGCCAGGGGTTGGCCCATGATGCATTGAGGATGACTTATCGGTCCTTCCAGAACCTGGTGGTGTTTTTAACCATCTGACTGTAATTGAGGTGGCAGAATAATTCTATTTTGTGATCCGCAAGACAATGAAATCATGCACAAATCACCACACATGATCTCATCCACCCAAATATCAAACAGTCCGAACGATGGGACGGATGACGGCGGTTTCACGCTCTGGGCGTTACGATCGGTGGAGTTACGCTCTCCTTCCGGAATCTACAGTTTGAAATCCGAAATGCGTCTCACAAAAACCGTGAGAGTCTTTTGTGACACAGTAGATGGCAGTAGTGGTTAATTCTGAAATGTGCTTTCGATCAGTTATACTCACGTTGTATGAATTAAAGACCTTCGGTGTATGGTTTACGCGTTAATTAACTTTTCCTACAGGTATTAATATTACATCTTAGAGCATCAACTCCCCCGTGAATAAATCATGGATTATCTCCATCGGTCGACATGCACGTTTTGGCAATGCAGGGCCCAATGTAAAGGCGTCTGAAAACTGAATTAATAGGGAGCCCAATAAATAAGACCGAGGGTTAAAAAGAGGCCGTTTAGGGCAGCTATAGACCCAGACGTCTAAAGTGTACTTTGGAGATGGAAACTGTTGGTCGGAATGTTGAATTCTTCACTTCTGGAGCCGTAGGAAGCATCCTTCCGTTATTATTTCTCGATGCTCAATTTCTTTTAAAAAATTGAGTTTATTTTTCTGTCTGGGTCGTAATCTAAAATTAAAATGCATTTTATCTGAGTCATTTTCTCTCCCTCGTCTCTTGCTCCACGTGGAAATTTACAGCGACCCCGGCTCCAGCCCCGGCGTAATGGAAACCACTCTCAGGCTTAAGATTCCCCCCTCAGTCCGGTTGTTTTCTTTCAGAAAGATGAAATCGCTGAAAAAAAAAAAAAAAAGGCGTTGCACTCCCCTACCCCCGGAGATCGAAAACACGATCGCGAACGGACCCTCGGCTTGCGTGATGTGCTGGTGGGTGAGGAGTGGATTGTGTATTAATTAAAATCACATCTATACAGCTCCCCAAACAGGTTGTCAGGCTGGGGGCCAGCTCGAGCGCTGCACCGGGCCTTTTCACGAGAAGGCCCCCCAGAAACCTTCCCTAAGACTGTGTTTTTAGTGGCTCTTAACGCGAATGGAAATGCTTAGCTCCCGCAATAAATTACCCAAGGAGTGATGCCATACTGTACAAGCCCGCTGTTCAGCCACTCTCTGAGTCATGATGATATTCTTTGGCGTGCGTTCGCGAGCCCGCGGTGTTGTTATCAGTGGCCGGGCGGGGCTGGGTTTCGGCCCTGGGTCGCCTGTCCCACTGGGGCATTAGGCGGGATGGGGTGGAGGGTGTGGGTTTGGAAGACGTCTGACGAGCAAGGAAAGAGTCGGGTCATCCATCCGCTGGCAAACACTTATCGGGCTAAGGGTATGGCGACGCCGGAGTCCGAGGCAGGAAGTGGCCTATCAAGGCCATAAGATCGGATCTGACTCTAGCTTGGGGTTACACCCATCATTCGGACTGTACGGCTTTCGCGGCTGAGCTTGGGGTCAAGTTTGGGTAGAGGCTGATAGACCCCTAGCCAAATGGATGCTGTCAATGAGAACAGGCCCAGGCCAAAAGACGGATTCCCGCACTTCATTTCAAACAAGAGGAAGAGGGAAAGATGGGGGGGGTGCCTGTCAGGCTTGTCGATCACCCTGATGATGGTTTACGGCTCTGGAGAAGGACGCGCTTATCTGGCCACAGGTTACTTGTGGGGAATCCTGACACTCGCGTTTTGGGGTTTTCAGTGGATGTTGCACCGTGATGTTGAGGACGACACCAAATGCCATGGATTGGCTTGGGGAAGCCTGCTAGGGGTAGAACAGCAGCCAGCACTTTCCCATCACATCTACTGGGTTGGGTGTTCGAATGTGGAATTCGCTTGTTCCCACCCCCCCTGTGTTCCGTGTGTGTTCCTTGTGGGTCCTCTGATCTGTGGTAGCCCGAAGGCAAACCCTACGGCGCCTCTAGCTTCTGCCGCATTCCCTGCCATGACTGGCATCCCAACTATTGTTCTTATCTTATTCTTCTGCCCTCTGCCTGGCGCTGCTTATGATAGGCTTAAGAAAAAAAATGGTGGGGATGGTTGGAAAAATCCTTCCGTTATCCAAAAAAGAATGGGCTGACTTCTACGTTACTCCGCCGCAGGTGGATATTTGCGTTGAATCTTATCATGCCTCCAAAACACAAGTTTATCTAAGGAGTGGCTACGTTACAAGTCTAGTACAGCCCCATCTGGAGGCTGATGATAACATGGCACATTACAGGGCTGATCGGAAAGGCACAGCCGATGTGCGGAAGAGCCGTAGTTACCGAGAAATGTGGGTATAATGAAAATCAGGGCCGTCCCCAGCTTCAGTCCGAAGTACCGTTCAACAAAGTCCCTTTACACTGAAAAGTCATAAATTAGCTGATACGGACACTGCTGAGTGTCCTTGTATATTTCACTTAACCAAAATTTGCCATTGTAAAAAATACGCTTAAGTGAATGAAAACTAATACGTGTTATAAAAAACGTTACAGCTATAGATGTTGTCTGTTGTAGTGTTCACCACTGGCCACAGGGGGAGCCAGGACACTATAACACAAGGCGATAGTAGGCTTCTCCTTATGACTGAGAATAAGGCAGCATTTCAGTGTTTACACAGCAGCAATATGTTTCTTTTCACTGAGAGAATTACAGCTGGACATTTTCTGGAAATTTTAACTTCACGACAAGAATCAAAAAAGATACCTGCACCATGGGGTATAATAGTTGAATACCAGCTGAATCTGAGACAAAAGGGAGATCCTGGGGAATAAGGCTGGGTTTCAGGGGGGGTTTGAAGAGGATGGCAGGGATGTACAATGATTGCTATTAAAACTGTAGCATAAAAATCTGGAACAAATCCATTAGAAAGTAACTTTGCCCCTGAAGCACAGAATGCTAATCATTTTTAATTGTGGAAGATACGCCCTCTTTTTCCTTTTTCTGGGACCTAAAATACCTGAAATGTCCAGGATTTCAGTTTGTTTCATGTTGATATTTGCTATCTACAGTAAGAATACTTCCTGTGTGTATATTTGTGTTGCTTTGATGCCTCAAAAATGATTTGCTTAGCAACATCATCAGTCAGATGTAGCTGTAACGTCTGTCATATGGATCTGGTAAGCTATCAACGCTCCCAGCCTTGAATGACATCCCTATACCTGCCACAGGACCACGCTTGTCCGTCCTGCCGAGCCGGCCCAGATCGGCCCACCAAAACCCTGGAGAATCTGGAGTTTACATTTCAGCTGCATGAGGGAGCTGGGAGAGCTTGGGTGGGACTCAGGGAAAGTCATTTTATCCGTGGGTTTTGTTGGCGGTCGGCCCGCTTGGTAAGCAGCGGCCTTGACTAGGCGACCTGTGAAGTCATAATCCAGATGCACCGTTGCGTGCGGGTTCTATGGAGGGCGGCGTGCCGGAGCCGCCTAGAACAGCGCTCGAGGCCTGACGTTCCGCCTGGCCCGCTCCGTTGCCAGACAGGAGCATGTGGACATGTAGCCTGAACATTTTTGTGTCCCTGGCTTCGTTAACAGCATTTATGAAATGGTAGAACGGTAGACGCGGAAACACATAGCCGGGTAGTAGATTTATGGGTTGGAAGCACCCCCCAAAATTAATTTTGCGTGTTGCCAGGGGCCTGTATCACAAAGCGAGATTTGTTTGTTAGCTAGATAACTTCTCTGATTAAGGTGCCACTGTTTAAATAAACTTTATCTTTGTTCACTTACCTTTAGCCCAGACTACCTTAAATCCGACAAGATATCATGCTAACCCAAAAACCCCGCTCCGTGATATAGGCCCCAGGTAGTAAAATAACGAGTTTGAACCCCCTTGAGATTTATTTCTGACTACAGGCCTGGAAACACGCTATCGTAAAAGACACCAACAAATAGAAAAAAGTTATCATAAAAGGTTCAGTGGGCAAATTGCTCTTGATACGGACTCGGCCTCGACGGACGCTCAAGTAAGGAAGAAACATGTTTTAGGAAGGCTTTATAGCCCTGATTACGCCTGGAGGAACCTGAGGAAAAGAAATTCTCAAAGCAAGAGTTTCCAAAACCATAGTGCACCACGCATAAATGTCCTCAGTTCAGTCCAAACCCAAAATGACGAGGATCATGAGGAATTCCAGTGCGAGAAGCTATGTTCTAAAGGATGCTGAAGGTATTATTCATCATGACAAATATCCAATTACCTGCAAGTGTGAAATTCCTGAAGCGATTATCCCTGAACTTTGATTGACAGGAATGCCAGTGGGATTTTGGCAGCATTTTTTGGATGGGCTTTAGTCTTGCTGAGCTGCTTGTTTTTGCAGTGCGCCCCCGTAACCAGAGTGGTGTGGGCGTAGATGGGAGAAAGATGTTCCGTTTCTGTGTCCGGCCGTCTTGCCTATTGGGCATCCCAAGCGTCCTGGACCAGAGGTGGACATTTCAGATCCAGTAAGTAAAAAAATCCAAACCGGGATTTTGTTCCAACCAACCAGTTGAGTACTATATGGCCATGAATCTTTATACTCAGCAGGTTGTTTGAAACGAAATCCCGGTTTGGATTTTTACTTTCTGGACCTGACCACCTCTGTCCTGGACCAGCTGGAATGTAGATCCCTGATCCAAGGTCTTCCGAGATCTCTCGCCAAAAGACACTATTCCGTGTCGGCTTGTCCTTGTATTGGTGTTGACGTGCATTTAAAATATGTCACCGGTACACTACTGCAAACGAGCCCAAACGTCTGAAGAATGCCTTACCGCAGTCCCTGGCCAGAGCAGCCAAAAACCATATATCTGAAGCGATTTGGGCATTGTTGAGCACATAGACCTTGGTTTGACAAGTTGATAAGAATATCTCCAGGTGTTGGCTCCAACCAAGAAAAACAGACCTCTTGACGTTTTTTGAAAGATTTGTATGTTTGCGTCCTCTGCTTATGCATCATGGTTGTTTTCTAAAACAAATGGAGAGAAAAGTTCTGGTGTCATGGGGCACATCTAAACGTATTATCCTTTGGAATATTTGTTAATGGATTCACTGTGTGAGGGAGACTGTGGAGCTGTCAAACAGCACGCTTTAATTCTGTCAGCTGTTCCCAATTAACATCAAACGACTTTTAAAAAAAATGTCCTCAGCTGCCGTTTACATTGGTGGAGCAGTAATGGCTGGATCTGTGAGTGGAACACCCTTGTGTCTTAGGAAGATCACACGTTCAGTGTTTTTCTTCTTTTGCCCTGCTTCTGAGGTGTAATTGACATTTTTTTCCCCTAAGACTCAGATGCCACTCAAGCATAACGTGAACCATAAGTTCGGAAGCATAGGGGCATTTACGGCCTTTGGGTTTTCAAGGACGTTTCCAATAGAAATAATTTGTTTTACTTCAGGATCCCCGTAGTTTTATTTTAGCAAATGCCACTCGATGAAATATCACGCGCATATTTTTAATTTCTGTTTTATGTGCGAGTCGTTATAAGGATACCTGTTAAAACCTGGTTTAGTTACGCACGGGGTATTGGCACAATCCGTTCAGATTTTCCCCTTTGAGTGCGATCTTGACACTAATCGCACATATTCATCCAGGGAAACCTTATTTCCTTTGTTTGCCGGCATACGCCTGCTTTGCAAAGGCCTCGGGGTCTGGCTGACCCCTGCCGTCTCTATTGTGTGTGGCTTTGGAGAAAAGTGTTTGCTAGATAAATGCTTGTCATGCACGTAATGTAATGCTGCAGGTCTCGCGAACACAAGCTTGTGGAAGCATTCACAGATCCCTCTCCTGCCTGCCATTTGTCCTCTGGCTTCTCCGTAGTCTACTGCCCCGAAGCTCCCCGCTAAAGACCCCAGCTAGATTTTGGTTAGGGTGTCACAGGCTTTGTGAAGTGATAGCTGCAATAACAGACATAGGGACAGATCCCCCCCCCCCCCCAAGTTTGACTCACAGGCTCGACTGAGTGGGAAAACACTGAAAAGTTTTCACAGTCCTAAAGTCAACTTCTGATGAAGCGTCTCCCATTGGGGTCTCACTGTAACCGAGATGAAACCTTTCAGCGTGAACTGCATCCCAGTAAATGTGAAATGGTGTTAAAATGTCCATTCACCTTAAAACGGTGCACATTTACATATCTTGGGAGATCAAATAGCATTTGAATAAGGTAAAGACTTTCAAGTAACAATATGTCTGAAACGTTTAATTTCTGAAAACTATATAAGACGAGTCAAAACCTTGGATGGCAGGAGTGCCCTGTAAGGGGTTGGCATTCCGTACTGGGTTATGGAGTCAAAATCTTTTTTCACGTTACTTAAAAAAATATTAGTACATGTCATAGTAGACTGGTCTGTGAAACAAGTATTCAGAAAATATCCCTCTGACTGTTTGCTTATCCTGATAGGGCAGTCGTTTCACTGCAAGTTATACCAGTATAACTGTGCATGTGACAAACAAAATCTCAAATGTCTTGAAAGTCAACCTCCCGCTTGAATGTCACAGCAAGACCAATGTTTTTTTTTTTTTTTTTTTTTTAAAAAGTCTCAGATCATATTAGTCGGTAATTTAAGATGAACATTAAGAAGCCCGTAAGAGGGTTCACTGGCTATTGGTAGTTAAATAATAAAAAAAAGCTTTGTATAAAAACATTGTTCACTGCTTTATTGGCCAGAGGAGTCTACAGTTTTATGTCTTTTTGATCCCTTCCATTCCTCTAGGTCCATGAAGGGATCAGTCTTATTTTCATGCAACAACACAGTTTATCATATCGTAGAACCTCCATTAGTTAGGTTCTCTTCCTGCTATGAACCTGACTGCTTCTCTGATGGCCTACAGAAGCATTCCCCTGGGGTCCCCTCCCTGTGCTGAGGACCAGGGTGACTGCTGAAACAACCTGGAACAGAATGTTTTACTGTCAAAGGAGAGCATTTATTAAAATGTCTCAACCTATCTGCTTCTCCTTGAGCACATTTTATAGTATCCATGGTTTCAGTATGTTTGACCACATGGAGAAGAGTCATTTTTTTCTCTGTAGGAGAAATTAATCCGCTGAAGCGGTAGACCCTCCACAGACAACGATGACGGCCGTCTTTCTTTGCCTGTGCTTCGAACCCCCCCCCCACCCGTGTCGTGCTACCCCCTACTTACCCGCTGTGCCACAGTATACGACTGGGTTCCGTTCTGACAGACATGTCATAAGTCGAAATGGACGCATGTCGGGCTGGGATGATGACACTGAGTTTTAGGCGTAAGAGTGGCTTGTTGTGACTGGTTGTGCGGGAAGCTGGGATGCTCAGGTTTCCATACAACGCAGCAATTTCCCGCAGTTACTGCAGTGCGCAGCGAGTACTAATACTAAACGTAGCGCTTCAGTGGGTACAGCCGCCCAGAACTCATTTTTACACGCATTTCCTTATTTTTGTTAAACTTTGGTCATATGTGTGAGTTGTCATAGGATGCGTAGGACGTAAGTCGGGGACAATCTGGATTTATGGGTATTAGTTTGAAAAATTCTTCAAGGTCATCTTATGGTTGCACGCTGAAGGAGCAACGGATGCTACCTGAAAGACGGGGTTAGGGTGGCAACCTGATGTCCCAGGTCAGGTGTACGGATGATGGGCCACCATAGCTCAAGTCAAGGGCTACTTGACTTTCGGAGGTTCAGAAACTGCCAAAGAAAGTTGCACTACTCTTCTACTATGGTTTACAATGGGGCTGCGAAACTCCAGTCCTGGGGGGGCCGGAGCCCTGCGCATTTCTCTTCCCCTGGTTTCCCCTCATTTAACACATCCGATTCAACTCCTTGTGCTAATTACCACACAGCTCTCGAGCACATTCTGGGCTACCAATAACTTCAGTACACGGTATAACTTCTTCAGGACCATCTCCTACTTGGCCCATTTTGTGAGTGACTCCCTTTTTGTACTCAGGCTCACGTTAGTCTCATTCTCTCCAAAGCGAGCGCCTGCTTCGCCCCGACATCGAACCCTAATTAAATTTAGCATTCGGTCGTAGGACATTACAGCTTTCAGTGCTTTCCAGAGCCGGGGCCCCAAAGGCCAGATTCAGCCTGAGTCACTACTGCAGACACTCGGTAAGCGGGAGATTGGCCAACGAGCATGACATTGTATCATTTATATGTGCACCTAAATGAAATAATACGGCGTGGTGGTAAATCAGTTTTGGGGCGTTGTGATGACTTAAATCAAATAGAATGCAGGCCTCATAATATCAACAGTCATAAATTAATCTGCCAAAGCACAATACATGAATAGATCTATTGTATATTGTTGTTGTTGTCCTCTTTGACAGAAAAACAAGTACATCATACAATACTAGGAATGCTTCATGTCTTCATATGGTCCGTAACCCATTTGTATGGTTGCCTTTTTATTGGACCTCTCGCACTACCTTGTTCAGGGGTTCAACAGAATTGTCTTGTACAGGACATGCAGCCACAGCCCTCAAGATCCAGTCCCAACCATGTCCCTTAAGATGATTTTTTTTGGACTTAAAAATTTTATACCGTAATAATTTGGGTTTATTGTTCTGTTTTTGACAATGTGTCTTCCTGCGGGATGGTATGAACTTTGGAAAGCGGGATGATCCATGCTTTCTCCAGGCCCTTGTTAGCTCACTCGTAGGGAGCGCATTTGCACATTCAGTTTCCTCCTGGGAGGAGGGTCGGGGGGGGGGGGGGATTTATACAAGTTATTCAACAGACCGCACAAACACATTGCTCAATGGCCGCACGGAGTCGACTTTCGAACGTGATACGAGTCTGTTTAACTTGGCTGTGGCCTCTTGCAGGTGATATTTTAAGCAAAACTTGCAGTCATTTCGTTCATTGATTCTGTGTTTCAAATACGGAGCAGCAGGAAGATGAGTCCTGTTTCACGACGGGCTTAAACGTAGACGGCATTCTCAAGACCCATAGATTGCAAATCCCTAAGACATTTCCCGATGTCTCGTGGATATTACCAAAAGTCCCGAAAAAACACCCCACAAAGTCTTGTTTATTTAATCTTTGTTCACTTCAGGGGAAACTAATCTAACAGGCCAAGCGAACTTAACCTGACTTTTACATCTGTAACAATAATGTAGGGCGTCTTTTAAACAGGGCGGCAAGCCACCAGTCCCGCCTGGGCTGAACACTAATAACTCTTTCCCATTTCATCACTAGGCTGTGTGAAAGGACTTCATTACTTCATTTATGGCTTTCATCTGCCATAACAATACACCATTTTTCCTGATTTTTAATTGCCTATTTTTTTTATTCCCAGGTGAAACATAGCCAATTCTGTATTAGCATTGCTTCTTAACTACCAGAGTATTGTAACTATCTTTTTGTGTTCCCTTTACGCTACAATAATGGCATACCATTATGATGTCAGGATCAGTTTCTGTCCTGGCCCCTTCAGTATGTGTGTTTCCTATTTGGCCAGTAAGTGTCGATCGCCATCCTGTGTCTTTCACCCCTGGTGTGTTTCCCTGTTCCCTGGGTCACCACATTGGCTTAATGGGCTGAAGAGGCTGCTGCATCATCCCAACTTTCCTTTCTGTTGTGGGTTCGAGGCTGGCCAGCCTTAACTGGTTATAATTGAACATTTATGTTTCTTTATGTATTCTTGGTAATGTAGTGTGTTATCTGTTAGAGTTCCTTGTTTTTGTTCCCTGTTGTTCCCTGTTTGTGGTATTGTTCAGGTACCCTTGTTATCTAGTCTCCCCTGGTGTTTGATACTTTATTTATTTCCCTCACCTGTGTTTGTTCCCGGTGTTTGTTATTGCCCAAAGCTGTCTTGTGGTTGATCCTCATCATGTCTGAATGAAAGTGCTTGCTCTTGTTGTCGTCTGGATAAGAAGATGGACACTAACACGGATCTGCTTCAAGTATTTCCATTTATTTAGTATGACTGAATTGATGTCGGAGGATGTCTAACTCCCGGACTTGTGGTAACCGGGTGTCAATATTGAAGATGGCAAAGGTAGCCAGGTGCCGGGCCAAAATCCGTAGTGGGTCTTCCAGGCGGGGGGGTCAGGCGATCAGCATCAGCACGGAAGGGGGCAGGCAAAAAACTCAGAATCTAGGAATCGTAGCAGATGTCAGAACACCGATAATCAGACACAGAAGAAAACATTCAAACTGTCGAAATCGGGGAAAACTAGGAACAGCTGGGAGAGGAGTGTCCGTGACGGGAGCAACTGGTAAAACAAGAAAAACTAGACGACAGGGCGCGAAAACCTCAGGGAAGCCCTATCGTTTGGATTCCCCGGGGCGGGGCATGGGATTCTCCAGTGCCATCCATGAAACTTGTTTGATCATTTGGTCATTATAGTTGGTCATTATAATTGATCAGTTGGTCATTATACTTGTTTCACTTTAGTTATATCTGTGTTGACCCCTGCATTGCTAGGTTGTTCCTGTGTTGCTCCCTGCTTTAGTTCTTTGGTTGTTTTCACCCTTGGTGATTCCTGTTGTTTCTCATGTTGCCTTTTGTTTCTTATTTTATTTTTTTCCATTTAGTTTTTCTTAAAAAAAAAAACCCTTATTTTGTTTGAGCCGCAATGTGGATCATTCCATTGTCCTTCCACCATGTCATTGTCTTTCCACTCTACCCATCAAAGCTCGAGCTTTGATGTATAAAATTCTGCCTTGTCCCTCTTTAAACGTTTCCTTTTTTTAGTCTGGTTTGATATATGTTTGTTAACATTTGCCGGGTGCCTTCTGTTTTGAGCTTCTTCGACTGTAATCAGAGCAGCGTTCACTTGAAAATCGCACATGTAAACAAACGCATGACATGCATGCAAGCGGCCCTCCGCGTTTCTCTCTTTGTGGGGACCTCTCATTCAGTCATCCTTTTATGCCAAAGATGACTCCGTACTTCAGCACACTCGCTCAAAACAAAGCGCAAAACAAAACAAAAAAATGCTACTCTTCATACTTAATGATGAACTTTTAATGGGAGCGATAAAAGATCGTATATATCGTTCATGAATCCGACGATACGTTTGAGTGGCACGTTCGGATTTCGCTTGTAAAAACAAGCACGCTGGCCCCACCAGATGAGGAAAGAAGCATCACGCTGATGTAACCCAATTCCCTCATGCACCCCAGGCCGTTTGGTTTGACTCGAAACTTTAATTCGCCACACATGCCTCAGGATTGGGAAGTCAAACTCCACTCATCGAGTTTCGGTGTCCAGCTCATTATGAAGTTTGTTTTAATTAATGCCTGACATTTATCTCAACAAAGGGGCTTGAATCTGAGGGTGAGAAAAGACCGGCAGGCCTAGAGATGTCCGGTTGGAGGACAGGCGAGGATTGGGGGGGGCATTGATTTAAAGTCCCGTACCACTGCAAAACTATACAGTCCTCCATATTCTTGCCATTATTCATTCTGGCTCATCTCCATCATCTCAACATCTCCTCTCAGGTGCGTCCACTTCTGCGACGGCACCTGGCAGGGGGGCACCCGAAGTCACGGGATCTGGGGGGTTGGGAACCACAAGTCATGGGATCTGGGACTTTCTGACAGGACAGCGATGTAATCATCCGAACCTGGGATTGACAGTGCGGTCGGGTGCTGAGAGGTACAGCCCCAGAGCCAGCTCAGGGAAGGCTCCGGAGGCCTGGAATGTGAGAAAAAGTGAAGAAGAAGAAAAAAGAAAAAAAAAAGAGGGAAAAAGAACATGTGCCGTCTGTCAAATGAGGACAAGCTGTTCTGGTCAAACTCCCTGGACGCGCCACAACAGAGCTGAGGTCTGTCTTTTCACTCAGTTCTGTTGTACACGTGTCTGTTAGGGAGGCAAAAAAAAAAAAAATAATCAGGCCAGCACTGGCAGGGTCCCGTTAATGAAGGCTAATTGGCCGGGAAAAGCTTGCTCTGAGTGGCCGTCCCTGGCCTACAGCGTGTGAGTCTGACTGTGTTTCGGGGCGTAATCGCCATTGTCACAGCACAAACTGATCTCATTTAGATACAGTGCTCATTTTTAGCTCAGGTTTCTAGCTCCAAAGTAGGAAAATTGAATGTTTCTGTGCCGAATGAGCTTCACAAAATGCACGGATCATTAGAGGGTCCTATTGTTTATACCAGTGTTCATTCATAGTGACATACTGCTCGATGAGAGAGAAGCGAGCTGATTTTAGCTAGGGGGTAGCTTAATTTTGTTACATCTCCGAACATCTACTCAAGCAACCCGTTGATGACACTGACTATTTGCTCTGCTTTTCAGCCCTAAGTATCCATGTCAACAATGCAGGACTCCTTGTCATGCTACCCCAGCTCTCGTTGCAGACGGATGATGGGAAATATTCCCCCACTTAACACTGGAACCTTGAGGTACATCGACATACAGTAAATTAGGGTGTCCTACTAGAAAACGGCATCTGGTTTCCTTCTTAACTTCACCACTTTAATATGATCTCGCATTTACTCCTCCTCCCTTTGGAGAACATCACAGTCCTGCAGTTCAAACATTTTGAGGGCCAGTGTTTCGTCCGATATCAGTACTGTAAGGTATTGTGCTTGGAAACAATCGCTTTTGAATGCTCGTATTATTAAAATAGCCAAAAATATTTCAGGTCACCATAAAAAACCTATAATTCATATCTAAAATCAGCTCAGCATGCGAATGTATCTGAGAACTTATATTTTATATGTCTTCAGTATTTTATATTTGGATTTAATTATTAGCAAATTCAGAATATCCCTGGTAGGCACTGCATAAAGTAGTTTCTTAAAGCTACCTGATGAATGGATTGCGGGGGCTTAGTGGAACTATTTAATTACTCTGGTAATTTAAGCCCTCTGCTTGCTGGTTCTCAACCTTTTTTTTTATCCAAGGATGCCTTTGTCCTGGAAAACATGTTTAAGCCTCCATCCACAGGTTGTGATATTGTTTCCTCTTATATGTGTTCTGCAATGATGACAAGAAAATTGCTAATGCTTATTAATATAAACGTAATGTAGTTTGGTTACACTGCCAAACAACTTCATGTCTTTCAAACGTGACTCAAACGAGGTTTCACTCCACCAATGTCCTCTTTTTTTCTCTATTTCTGACAAGCAGAAGGTGAAGGTTTATGAACAAATACACTAAATTTAAACCCGTTTGCCAAATGGCACCAACATTAGAAGCCCGAAGATCATTAAACTTGTGCTTAACAACTGAAAAGACCATCATTTTAGGGTATTAACCTTTAACAAAATAAAACATTCATCCATGCACCCATCCATCCATCCATTCATTATGATATTTTTAACAATGCATTAAAACCAACCAAATAACAAAGATTCCTTGCCTTGCCCCTACATCAGATGATTTTCACTGTGAATTCTGGGATTCCGTATAACATGATGACTGAAGCTCTAGTTCTGACACAACCAGGAAGGAACACTATTAATTTCTATTAAAAAGCTGTACTGAAGCCCTAATTTTAACACAAAATAAACGTATATTGATATAAATGTAATTATGTCTCTGATATATCATTTTTTTTGCCCTCACTGAGGCCCCCATTGCGGTTGAAGGTCTTGCTTTTCACTTACATTTCAACAAGTATAACTTTTAAGATTAAATCTTTTTCATGGCAGTAAAATGGGTGCTAAGTTTAAGACTTTCCTCCATTACAGAGAGAATCAGTAACTTCTAAAAGATGATAAGATTATAATGGGTATTAATGTGTATAAAGTATGTGTATCTATTAATATACACAGTCCGGTCTGGACTTGTGTGAAACAGACTTAAGGGAATCTGGACTTACACAAAAAAATATCTGTGATACCTATACCTTACAGAAGCAGTAACACAGAAGGTCAAATATTCCTTTAAGGAAATTTACACTTTTTCTTTACTTTTACTTTTCTTTAATTTTCTCGCTTTTTATTTTATATGTGTTCTGTAATACAATTTGCTTGCTTATTTGGACTTATGTATTTATTTCCTATAAAGTGTCTTGATTGGTTTAGGGGGTTAAATTCGACTAGCGTTAAATTTTAACTCGCATAAAGGTTTGTGAAACATACGTCAGTTGGGACCTGCCCATATAGACATAGCGATGGCAGTTTGTATAGTGGTTGAGTATTTTGTCATTTTTGGGAATTGTTGTTGGGTGGGATGCTAAGAGCATTCAAATTGATCGTAAAGAAAAATTGATCGTAAAGAAATCACTTATTCGCCAGTCTCCCCACATCGCTTATAATACCAGCAGGCCATTTCCCAGGAGACCGGCTTACAATTTCTCATACGGTTTTAATGTCTGCGTTCCTTGAATATAAAACTAGAATTCAACCCCTGTTACCTTAATGGTCTTGTCTGGTATTTTCCTTTGTTTTAGAAGTGCCTGTGGGCTATCTTCAGCACAACAAAGTATGCAAAACGAATATTCAAAAAGCAGCCCCCTTGAGATGGCTGATTTTTGGGGTATTATTTCCATATTGCTGATGAGAAGGTTTTTTTTTTCCCCCTCTCCTGGATGGATGCCTGACCTCTGACGTTGATGGCCCATGCGCCTCATGTGGGGGGGGCTGCCGGGGGGGGGGGGGGGAGATTTACGGCCTGCGGGCGCTGTT
>JAABNY020000082.1:3380727-3392633 GCA_015164015.2 Brevimyrus niger
TGGGGGGGGGTGGCTCATCCAGGTCGTCGAAGCTGGGCAGCGGAGGCTGATGCCAACTAAACTCCAGGTAAACGTATGATGAAGAGGCCGCCTCTTCATCAGTCTAACGCTAGTGTCTCTGGGCTTAAGCTGTGCAGTCCAAGCAGTATTTGCAGGCCTACGCGGTGATTTGGCTTGTGAATAGCGTCATGATGAACGTCAGACTAAACTGTCTCCTGGTTGCTTGAACCCGCCTCCTCTACAATCTGATTGGTTATCTCTCTGGACCGTCTGTGGGTCCCCAAGTACCGGGTTGGGAAACACTGCTCCGGGGGACTGCTGAGGAATCCGTTCATCTGTCTCGCAGTGACACCGTCCATGAGACGTCAGGCTCCCAGGTCCACAACAAGCTGCTGTTCCCCATGATGTCAGGGACGTTAGATTCGGCGTCAAGGTGCCTGCCACCCACAAGCCTTATAGGAATCACTAGAAAGAAGAACGAACGATGGGATTGAACTGGCACATCCAAAGACTTGCCAAGCAAAAAAAAAAAGCGAAACACTGCAACACGGAATACCCAGACGCTAACAGAAGACATGCCAGGGCGCTCAAGAAAAATACACCAGGATCAAATCAACCTTGAGTTCCCAGAACTCAAACACGATTTGAGCTGGTTCCTAGGCGATGCTTATAGCTGTGTGTTGCTTTTGCTTTTTAAAAAATAAACTCCATTCAGAAATAGCACAGCACCGACTGGTTTTATTCAGCGGACCGTAAATGAGCGTGAGCATCCCCTCAATCCTCATCCCCATTGGTCAGGTTGGTAAAGGGTGTGGCCACGAGTTTTTCTGGCTCCACCTACACACATTCCTGATGTTCAGGTGCAGAATCGTGTGGAGATCTGCTGTAGCTGCCGTGAAATAAATAAAGTTGTTACTATAAATAATCAAGCTTAATGAATGAGTTTCCAACAGTTGTAAAATATTGAAAAATAAATGATTAAACGACATTAATGTTTCCTCAAGACTTCATAACAATCTGCAGAACTTCACCAGCAATAAGTCAGTACAATAACAACCCGACCAACGGGAAGATGGCAGTCATCTCAAGACTCATTAGTCTTCGCCAAGTGTCAAAAATGCTTAATTAGCTAAATTTGTATGGACTATTTTATAAACTCTCAAACACATTGGGGTTTTTGTCTTGACAAGGGTTGGAATTAAAAAAATAAGCACAGCGAATGACTGGATGGAAAAGAACTTTTTTGTTTTTCTTATGAAACATTTATTTAAAACAAAAAAAAATGTCCTGCAGATTTACATTTGCTTTAGGTTCCCTGCATTGTGTTTCATGATACGCGTAGGGGCTCTCTGTGTTGCTATCACTAATATTTTAATGAAGCCACCTGTAGGTATTTATTGCTTGACATCAATCTTTCTCTCCTAATGCAGTTTAATTTTAGAGCAAATCATTTAACAAACCAAGTTCAAGCAGGCCTCCAGCAGAGTGAATGAAAATGGATCCAAACTAATCCAAACGTTCTTCCAGTTAGTCCTTCTTTTTATTTTAAATGGGACATGATCTCACTGGAAATAATTATTAGTCTGTGTTTGTAGAAAGAAGAAATTCTCCCTAAAAAGATTCCAGCTATTTTGAAAAGGTAATCTTGATTAATTTCAAACATCCAATTCCAAACGTCCAGTAATGGCTTGGACAGGACTGTTAGGTTTATTCACCGATTCCTAGGAACGGCTCGTTGGCTGATTCGGCAGCTGAAAGTGTCTGAATCGTGACAAGGGATATGTATTTTTTTTTTGTATACATCTGTATTCAGATGTTTCACTTTTTATTCATGGTTAAGCTGGAGAAAAAACTGTTATTTTGAGGCAGTCAATTAATAACTTTAATGCTTGTTTAAGCTCCCCACTTATCAGCAGTTTAACTTATTGAAAAAGCAGTCAGGATTATAGAGGGCTGTTTGGAAAAGGTGAAGCGGCCTTCCCCTTTCACCCTCTCCATTTTTTTGAGTGGAGCATTTCTTGGACGGAACTGTGCGAACAGAATGCGGAGCGTAGTCTCGATGTGGGAACGCAGGAGGCTGACGCGTGTGTGCGACTTGTTGTTCCTGCGACTTGAATCGTTTCCCTTTCGTACGCGGGCATGAACTGCGACAGGAAGCGGCGGCGCATTATCTCCGCACTAATTAAAAGCTTGGTTCTGAGGTCCCTTACGACAGGATTACTGTCTCTCCGGCGGACTTAAATACACACCGGCGGCCTCTAGCTTGTTAATCTTCTTGCTTGTTAAGCCGGCAGGATGAGGACAGCTGTCGCAGGTTATGTTATGTAAAAAGTGTGGAAAAACCCAAATGGGACTACATGCAGAGGTCACAGTCTCTCTTTACCTGTTTCTGTGTGTGTGTGTGCATGCGTGTACGAGTATGCGTGTGTGCGTGCCTGCTGTGCATTTGTGCGTGCATGTGTGCATGCATGTGTACTGTGCATAAGTGTGAATGTGTGTGTGTGTGTGCGTGTCTGCGTGGGTAGGGAGCAGGTGCTGTGTAAGTTATGAGTCCAGGGCATGGACTCTTAATGCGAAGGTTTCCAGCCCGTCTCACCAGAGGGCTCGTTGCAGTACCCCGGAGTAATTACTAATCTCAAATTTCTCCATTAAAATATTCCTCAGGCTAAGTGGACAGCTAAGCAGCTGAAAGTTAATGTTTCCAGTGAGGAGAGTGGACTTTTCGAGTTTCCCTCAAAGCTGTGGATTAAGTTCTCTGAATTTGTTTTGTACTCAGGCCCCCACCCCCACCTCCTGGGATGAAATAAGTAAGAAAACATAACCATACTGCATTGTAGGTCTGTGTTTGCAGTGTTTTGCGCTTGTTAAACGCGGATTAAATTAACTGGAAAAGGTTGGCACGTCGACCACAATTTACAGTCTGCAAAAAGGGACAAAATGCGTCACGGAGGGGGTCAAGGTGAAAAATCAGCCCACTGTAGCTGAGAGCAGAGGCCAGGATTTAGACCGTTAAACATCCTTCCTGGTTGGGAAGGCAGAGCTCAGAAGGTGAACTCTCTCATCTCCGTCCATGTTAAACAGTGGAACCACTTTGTCCCGAAATAACTGAGCTGGACGAGATGTTTTCCTCCCCCCTTTGGATGGCTTTCATTAAAAATCTGATAATCTAAACACAGCTTCCTGTGCCTGTCAGTCACGCCGGGTGATGTGCTGCTGGTTATATCTCATTCTGGCTGGAAACGCTTCTTTTTTTCCGCGCGTGTGTGTGTGTCTTGGACGAGGCCGGTGACACATTGTACATTACAGCTTTCAAAACCACTTGAAATCACCAGGTCGACGAGACCCTGAAATTTTCTACCGTTATCCTGAAAATGAGCTGTTTGTGCAAATGTAATTAACACTCATTCATCTTTTGGGACCTAAATTTGCCCTCCTTGGGTCAGTTTGCACTGCATGCATACAATTTTGCCAGTTCGGGTCAAAAATAGGTTATTACCCTTAGCATCTATTTAGCTTTAGATGTAACAGACTGGATGAGTAAAGAAAGACGTCCACGATTGCTGTTTATACTCAATTAAAGGATGAACTGACAGGACGGTTAGAGAAGAGAGAACATAGTTTCCAGTCTGGCTTTTGTCACTCTATATAAAAGGCTTGCTAATACCATTAGCAATTATTATTGAATAATGTAGAGTGTGAAGACAGGGCTGCACTGGTTAGCGCTGTTGCCTCACACCTCTGGGGGGCTTGAGTCTCCTCCTGGGTTCCATGTGTGTGGAGTTTGCATGCCCCCCCCCCCCCCCCGTGTCGTCATAAGGTTTCCGCTGGGAACTTTGGTTTCTCCCACCACAGTCCAAAAGTACCACTTAGGTAAGCTACTCCACAGCCTCTGAGTGTGCCCCCTGGTGGGTTGGCACCACATAGCCTTTGAGCGCTCATAACGTGTGAGTGGGCCCCATGGTGGGTTGGCACCCCATAGCCTGTGAGCGCTCATAGCGTGTGAGTGTGCCCATAGCCTGTGAGTGATGGGTTGGCACCCCATCCTGGGATGTTCCCTGCATTGTGCCAATAGGTTCCAGACCGCGAAGAACCAGACAAGCAGTTACAGTAAACTGGGTGGGTAGGCAGTCCTGCCCTTGCACAGCTCGCCTGACAACCACGGGCACAGCTGGAAAGTCAGGCCACCCTAATAAAATAGACCCTCCATCAGCCCTGCTGGCAACAATGGTGTCATTTCAAAACATCCTTAATCGTGCTCGAAAAGCATGATTCTTTTTGTACAGTTTCAACAGATCTGGATGTAATCAGCCCTAAACACGCTACAGAGCCGGGGCCGAGCATAGGCTACACCCACACACTGGATCTCTTTTCCTGGCCCTAACAAACTGGCGGGCTCTGGAGGCACTGTGTGGCGCGGCAGGCCCGTCCAGACCTACCTGCCGCGGCAGAAGCTAGGCCCTCCGCTCACATCCACCCCTGAAAAAGATGGAGAAGCACGAAGGAAATCCTGCGACGACGGCCGACCGGAGACCATCGTTCGCCAATCGGAGTTTTACTCATACAAAATGTTCAAAAATGTTCAGGGGGAAGACCGAAAAATAATTGGTTTGGAGAGATAACCAATCAGGTTGTAGAGGTGGCCGGTCCAAGCAACCAAACGATCAGGTGTCTCTGTCCTGCCTCCTCGAGTTGCTTGGACCCACCTCCTCTGCAATCTGATTGGTTATCTCTTTGATAGACGTAAAACTCCCACAAGCCCATCACACTCCATAACTGGATGAGTCTTTCATGAATTCGCTTATCTTCAGTCCTGAGACAGTGTAGTGACTTCGGAGTTAAGGCTTACATTTGGAAGAGTAAATGCCAACGGTGTCACCAGGTCACAATACACCCCAGGGGTAATTATGTAGGTCCTTTGTTTAGTTAGCAAATCAGCACTGGTAGCATGACACTGTTTAGAGTACTTGAGGCAATAGCTGTTAACCAATTCAGGGGCTGTAAGATGTGTTCTATGCAGCCTTTGTCTGCGGCATCCTCCTAAAAATTTGTGCAACGAGCCTTGGGATTGGTTGGGTAAAAATTTGTGCAACGAGCCTTGGGATTGGTTGGGCTGGCATTTCTAGGCCAGATCTGAAGGAGCCTTTTAAATGGGACGGCCTTGTCTCGCTGCTGTGATGTATTCAGTCTTTAAATGTAGCCCCTGAATTGGGACACAGTCAACGATATATTGCTCGTTATGGTCGCATATTCCTTGTCAACAGTGTGGTTTACCTGCCAGCCGTTCTTCAATGCACTGAGCTTTTATGCAAGGTAAAAAAAATAAAGAAAGAAATCTCCACCATAAAAGTATTGGAATAGCTTCATGTCAGGCTTTTGTACAAGTACTGTAGTTCAATAAAACGGCTGAATACACAGACTCATCAAACCTACCTTACTATTCCAAATAGGCCCCCATTCGAAAGTAAAAGGTCGAACAAAACGGCTACCTTCAAACGAAAACCCGAAGCGGAAAAAAAACCCTGCACGTTAACGTCACGATTCCTGAATTTAAAATGTGCGTGACAGAGGGTGATGTGGAAAACAGGTTTATAATAGAAACCTATTCAGGTAAGGCAGCTCGCATTTCCCTGAAAGACAGAACATCAGCACAAGTACAGAATTTAAACGCGGTAACTGCATCGCCTGCCAGTGTGAGTTAGGAGAAGGGGATGAAAACGCACACATCTCTGCAGGCCGCAGACTTTTTTGCTATTAACGTTAGGCTGGTGAGCTCCCTTCAAATGCAATGGTCTATAAACAGCTCTATGCTTCTTTGCCGAAGGGAATTGCGCATTGAAATAGAAATTTCCCTTTTCGTTGTTTTCTGTGAAGATAATGAGGACAACATACAGCTCTGCAGTCAATGTTTTCGCTCAGAAACGGCGCTCGGGCCGACCGTCGGACCCGAGCGCTGTAATTGCAAAAGCAGAGCAAAAACATTTCCGAACACGTGCCAAGTGTTTAACTGGATGAAAAATAATGTTCGATTCTGACCCATTTGAGACGGTGATTAGACAGATATTAGGTTACTTCAGCGTACAGCAGCGTTGGGTCCAGAACACACTGCAAAATATTTACAAAGATGCAATCCTACCATGTCTCCCGTCAGTGCTTGTCTTGTCCTCTCATAAACACTTAACTACTGGCTATTCGATTATAAACACGTCCGTAGCATTGTTAAAACAGTTCTCCTTCATTTCATTAGCCCTCTGTGTTCGTCTAGCTCGTAAACCGAATGTCATTTCCAACCTAATGTTACACTCCTATAATATTACTCTCCTGTGGCACACGATGACATGTTGTTTTTTAGGGAGAGTTAATGTGGGAACTCGTTAAAAAAAAAAAAAGAAAGCAGCAGCTTCTGACAGGTGGAATTCTTTTTGTTTGCAAAAAACGCCTCGCGTTGGTCGAGGCTCGTCTGCGTTTCATTTGTCAGCTGCAGTCGAACCCCAGCAGCATCGAACGAGGCCCAGTGATGGTCCACCAGATGTTGCTGAGGCTAATTCACCGGGGGTTTGTCCGACTCGTGGACCCCGGCGCAGTTTTCTGGCGCACAGTCCTGGCGAGGGGTGTTTGTTTTGCTGCTGTCCTCGACCCCTGGGTCCACGGCCGACACGTCGCCGTTTGATCATTAGCCTTCGTGCAGACAGGTGCAAATCCTGCATCTGTGAGCCTTGTGCTGACCACCGTACTTGAGTATTTATATATTGATTGCCAGCATTTAAACGGTTAACCTGCCTAATTAACTATTAAACTTGTCAAGTAATTGATCTGTCCGAGAGATTCGTTTCACCTTGACACCATTGAAGTGTCTTTATTTCTTTTGTGGAATCAAGAATTCTTAAGTTGGTTTAATTTTCATCAAACATGGCTGGAAATATGTACTAGTTATGACTGAATTTAATGTTTAGAGTGTAACAGTGACAGTTTATTGATCTCTCTCAGGAAACACATTCTTTTTCCTAATCCTATCGTGCTCTCCATGAGACACACAGACGAGCGTGAACAGGCTTGGGGGCCACAGCACAGGGTCAGCTAGCGTTCAGCAGCCCTGGAGCTGAGGGTCAAGGGCCTTCCACAGAGGCCCACGGACATGTGACTATTCTTCCGAGGCCAAAGTTCAAACCGGCAACCGTCCAATCGGAGGCACAGAGGCTCAGCCCAATGAGCAGCCGCGCATTTCATCTTTATGCTGCAAACCGTGAAGAGGAGTCACGCCTCCTGACCAGCGTAGTCTGAGGCGTAGAGCGGGGGGGGGGGCTTACAGCACGAGAAGCAAAATCTGCAGAACGACTGCCCACCCCTGCGGTTGCTCTGCGATGGAGGGTAACCCCGCTCTCATCCCAGCGAACGTGCGAGAGGACGTGATTTCGCGAACGGCGAGCCAGCCGGTCGACTAAACGTAATCATACTAAAGCACAGCCAATCTTTTAAGTGGGCTCTCTCACAGGGCCCATTGCTGCAAGCCAGTTCCCCAAAGCTATTGATGCAGGATGTGCTGCTCGATGGGACGCCCACAACAAAGACGCCACAAAGCACTCTCCCGAGTTACAGCTTCTCAATGGCATATGGGATTTTCAGCCCTTGTTTGTTGTTCTTATTTTTCTAATATGTCGTTCTCAGGCTAGCTGATGACTTCCCGTACGCCCGACTCTTCCATTCAGGCCGTGCGACGACAGAAAGGCCTGGCGATCACTGCGGCGGATTTCCTCACGGCCCTATTCTTATTTTTTTTCTTTTACTTTGCGAGGCCGGCGTTCCAAACCCGAGACTGCTCAGGCTGTCGACTGAACCACAATGCCTCTTCAAAAGGGTTAACTTCGACACTTTCTTTTTTGCTAGAAAACTAAAGGCCGTAGTAAAGAAGCAGAAGTTAATCGTTTCTGTATGACATGGTATGACGCAATGGCCATAACGACAAAAAAATAAATCCGTCGTGTTTTTCGTTGCCCCTTTTCTATGAAGCAGATTGGATGCATTGTAGTGTGTTCAAACTTGTCATGGGTTCATCAGCCGGTTCCCAAAGCTGGGTTTCGCCGTGACCTTCCAGGAATCACTGTATGATCCCACCCCAAAGCGATATGAAAATATACTCTATTGCTGAGCGTTTAATTACTTGGATGAAATCTCAGACAACTCTGTCCGGCTTCAAAGAACCCTACACCAGTGCTTCTGTGCAGCTCTGCCCGCTGACGGTTCTGCAGTGATATTTAGTTTAAAGGCCACGTTTTACATACTGCCGCTCGACTGCGTTAATCCAGTAACAACAATGCATGTCTGTTTCTACATGGGAGACCTCTTCTGGTATCTGCCGGGGGGCGGGGGGGGGCGTATTTTGGTCTGGCAGTGGTGCAGGCGGGCGCTGGAACTGCGGCGTCTTTTGGTGGAGCGTGCCTATCCCAGGCTGACCGGCGCGGCGAAGCGTGGGGGGGTCCCGTCCGCGGGACGGATCAAAGGCCGGAATTCGTGCCGCACAAGCAGAGATAAATACTGGCTTCCCCTCCATCCGCGCCTCCTGGGCCGCCCACCCCGGGGTCCCCGGCCCGGCCCGTGCACAGGAAATCGCAGACCACTTCAAGACGCTGCTGCTGCTTGTGTAGGATCGGCTAAGGTGACCCCAGAGAGAAAGGTAAAGGTGAAGACTCGCGTTTGGCAGCGTCTGAGTAGCACTGGACTGCGTGCGTGTGGGAGCGGGGCCTGTCGGGATATTCTTTTTTTTTTTTTTTTTCCTTTTGAACACAAAATTAGAATGTATCTGATTTTCGCATTTACATACGAGCATTCTTCCGACTTTTGAGGTTTAGCTTAGCCACGCTAGCACGCGCGCTAACTCCGCAAAAGCTGCAAGAGACCCTTAAGTGCATTTATCGATCACGTTTTGAACAACAACAAAAAATAAATGAATCGTACCCCCTTTTTTCCAGTTACGCTGTGGGATGATGACATCTTTTTTTTCTGTTTTAAGTGAAAATGTACGGAACTGAAAGGTTTATAAGGAAGTTTTGAATGGCAGCTAAGGTCAGTGTTTTAGCTGAACGAATGCTGTAACCTCTGCCAAAGTAATCAGCCCTGGGTATGACTTGCAGGATTATGTCGGTGAATATACAGATTCACCGGGATTGTTGTATCACATCCCGCTTATTATTCCAAATGTTATTCAAACGGTAAAGTAGCCCCCCCCCCCCTTTCGTCAGTGCATTTATCTTCACGAATATGCGACGGCTTCATCATCACCGCCGCCTTAGTGAACCTTGGGTGTAGTGTCTCCAGTCCACAGGATGATTCTTTCCCATTTTATTGGCTATCGGCCAGGTTGGATGCTGCTTATGATTGGCTCACAGTCTCACACATGGAGCCTAGCCTGTCTCTCATTGGACGGGTAAAAGAACATAATAAGATGATCGATGCTGCGTATGAGATCTTTGAGGCAAAGAGAAGGGTAGGGCTGAGACATAGCAGAACCCACTTACGCATAGACTTGTCTACCTTCAATCATTCATTCTCCTTCCTGGAGATTGTCGCTACTAATTGAATAAATAGCTAGTATACAAGGTTGTTGTTTGGGTAAAATGGAGTTGGATCCAAAGGGAGCCCCTAAGTTTTCTTGGGCGCGGCAGATAATCTCCATGCACATTATCTCTGTTGTGAAAAGGTGGTGGGGATGGTGAATTTTTAGCTCAATTTGTAACCACCCGAACAATCACCAGTAATAAAGAGCTTGAATACTCACCTGCACACATGCCAACTCTCGCAATCATTATTTGTTTCCTGTCACTTTATTCCTCATCCGGAGGAAATCCACCAGAACAAATAAGCTTCTCCAGACTGTTTTGGATACTTGTTTTAATCTCTCTGTCTCTGCGAAATGTCTCGAGAATGGGATTCGATGGGCAACAGCGTTTGGCGACGGATTCTCCGTGCGCTGTGTGGGAGCGGTGACTCATCCCAGCGTCGCTCGCAACGCAGAACTGATTCTACGCTCATGTTTGGACATAAATCGCAAAACAAAAGCCAAAAGCAATTGTGCAAGATAGGTGGCCTCAGTGGGCAGACATGGGGAAGATCTGGGGAAGCAGGAATTGACAATGCTGACTACTGCAGGTTCCCTGTAATAAAGCCTGGGCCGGTCAACTGGGAAAGCAGCTCATTTGAAGTCCTGGGAATGATGTGAAGGACCAACGATGAATCACTTTCTAGGAAATGTTGTAGTATTAAGAAGCTTGTCAGCCACCAAAGTACAGCATATCCACGCGAAACAATGAAGATACTGTTGGCCAAAAACAATGACATGCAAGAGAAAGGCTGCAAGAAACGGTTCAGTGTCTTTGACAGGTTATTGAAGGATTTCCAGAATTAAACCTTTTAAATCAAACATCACTGTCACGAAGCAGGAATAGGTGAGGACTGGAATATGTATCTTATGCTTTGGAGCAGGTGAAGCATAACTGGGCAGATATGTCATTGAGTAAATACCCAAACCAGACCATGGTGTGGTCCATGTTATACACCAGACTCTATATTCTACACCGAGGTGACATCATACCCATAAAGCAGGCGACCCGTGAATGTGTTCACTGCTTAAGCTGCATGCAGTACCCACTTTGACCACCAGCAGGAGCATTTCACACCAGCCCCTAAAATCCTCACTCGATCCGGACAGAAATGCAGGGTTGTTGACTCGTTACCTTCAAAGAGGACTGGAAAACAAGGACATTATTAAAAGCTCTTGGTGCTTGCATATGTGCTAAGGAAAATCTGGGGACCCTATAGCTATAAATTTCCAGTGAGGATACCCCTAGGATGTTGGAACAGGCCTTTGGAGGGGGAGGTCTCATCTGTGCTATAAAACATCTTTCAGAGTGAAACAAATGAGGTATGGAGACCACAACATGACTTTCTAGACTCCCGAAAGTCCTCCTGAGGGCTTGGGTCTTTCCCCTTCTATGGCTGAAACCCATAAATGGAGGTTCATACTTCTCTTTCCACTTGGGGAGCGACCGGGCAGAGCTGTGGGTGACGTTAAACACCACGCCCGATTTATGGTTATAGAGTAACTCCTCACAGCTGATGTCGGATCCTGCAACATGACCGGCCACCAAAATGACCACCCGCCCCTCCCCTGGCAGCCGGCAGCATGTTTTGCCTGAACATTGACGTCTAAGGGTCAGCCTTTGTACGTATCTGCACCCTGATTCAAGTCGATTCTGGACCACTGCATCCATCCACTCCGTGTTGGGCTCAAGCCAACAGAACACTGCAAATGGTATAAGAGCCACTACCGTCGCTTTGTTGTCCCAAATCTACCAATCCACATTGGGCCCCACATAACCTCCACCAATCAAAGCGACGCTTTCCTAGCTGTAATCTTTATGGCCCAACCCGCCTCCACCTCCCCCATGATAATAAAGTCTACAATTAGTCATCAACTTAAAATACGGGGGGTAGGTACTTAGACGCACTTGATGGACAGGTGATTTCACGCAAAGTGCAGTGCTCTGCACAAACGGCGCCAGGGCATTAATCGTTCGGGCCAGTGGAAAGGTCAGTGTGGGGCACATAAATGCCAGTCACGGCAGTAATTAAAATATCCAAACACGGAGAAAAGCTAAAAAACTGCAGCACATGTGCATTCTTATAATATGCTTAAAAATATATATTTGAAAAACACCCGCACGCGGGGCCACGTCAGTTATGTAGATATCGGATTTGTAGGAGTCAGCATCTCTCCGCATCGCTCTCCCATCCGTTCGTGGTTCGTGTCTCACTGCAGTAAAATCCCATTTATACTTTCTAAGGACCCTGCTGCGCCGAAGCAGACAGAGTTTTACTGAAGATCATCCTCACGTTTTCAGGTGAAACCAAAAAGT
>JAABNY020000082.1:3429173-3441658 GCA_015164015.2 Brevimyrus niger
TGTCATTTTGTTTGTTTGCTGTCATTTTGTTTGTTTGCTGTCATTTTGTTCGTTTGCTGTCATTTTGTTTGTTCATGTCATCTTAATCCTGAAAACACTCTGCCATCAGCAACAGATCTCGCTCATCATACCACAAACAGCAAAGAGAAACTCCGCTGTAACACAAGACAAGACATGACATCATTTGGAACCTCCGAGTGACAGAATCTTCTTAATGGGTCCCGCTCTAAATCGCACAGCTGCCATTGTGAATTCAATTTTCTCCGTTTCACAGTGTCCGAAACAACCAAGTGACTTGCTTCCCTGCATATAGACATTTACTGGATGACTGATCTAACATTTTTGCGTATTCTGTTGTAGCATATATATCACCGATGAAGGAGACTTTGTGGAAACATTGGGAATTACATCAAATAATACTTCAAATGTCTTGTATTCTGCTTGTATCCCAGGTTAATAATTAGTATAAATTCTGAACCAGAGGGTCATGTGCAATCTGTCCTTCAGCTTAGAGATTTGGAACAAATACTAGCCATTACTCAAAATAACAACTAATGTGAACGTCCCCGTGGGACAGTTTTACAATATGCCTCTCTGACTTTCGGTTTTACCACGGCGGCTGAAATTACTGACATTAGACCACACCGGCCACAGATGGTCTTTATGTTTATTTGCCTTCACACTTTGAGGACAGCGGAGAGAATCTCGGGGACTTTGCGATCCAACGCAGAGAGGAGCCTTTGACTTTCCTACAGGCCCGAAGGTCCCTGACGAGTAGAAGACACCCAAGGGTTTAATCTGATCAGTGATCAGTAAAGTCAGACAGACGTGTCGGCATCATTTCCATCAACTCCACGCTTGATGCTGCCAGGGGACACGTTGAGGTTTCCTCATGAATCCCATGGCAGGAGACCATTTCGTCCAGTTTTGCATGACTGTAAAAGTTATGAATAAATGCAATTCTTATCTGAACGACTAGATTTTCCAGCCTGTGTTACAATGCAGCATAGACCAAAGATGTTTGTTTAAAACTCTAAACCCGGCCCAAGATGTAATTTAATCACATCGATGTACATACACGACCTTTCACAGCCATTTAGAACAACTACCCCCAGAATCAGATTCAGTCTGTTTTAATCCATCGTCTTGGTTCCCATTCATTTGGGAACAACCTCTGTCTGTAATTGTAAAAGCCTCTTCCCCTCTCATTTCTGGCGGAATTGTGGATTTAAAGCCGCAGGTTTCTTCTCTGACATTTAAAAAGCTACAGCATGAAGAGGGGTTACGTGAACCATATTTGTGACTGATGGCAGCAGCCTTAAATACCAAGAGAGGAACCAGCACAGTGTCCTTGAGAAGCCTAGATGACTGAGCCGTAGCAGCAAGTCCGTTTCTAATAATGAAATTCAACAGCCAGAATCTGACTTTTGAGTAACATTTGATCGTTTAAGTCGCCTGTTCCATGCTTATTTGTACATTTTTACACTTGCAAGACTAGATCTGTGTAGGACAGGGAACAGGTCTGGAGTGATGTCACAGGCCGATTTTCTGTTAGGGGAGACAGAAAGTCTAGTTCCACCTTTTCGTCTCCAAAAGCTGTCTTTAGTCACTATATTTGTTTTTTCGCTGTTCTCAAAATCTGTTCTAAATTTTCTTAAGTTGGCTCACAGGTTTTTTTTTTCCTTGAGTCTTCTGTTTATTTGATTTTAAGTGCATCCGTTATGTATATATACACGTAAAACAGAACACTGTAGATATCTTTATTGTTTAGTGCGGCGGTAGATTGGAGGGAAAAAAAGAGCCTCATTGAAGCCGAGTGTAATTTACAAAACGAATGCATAACAAACATGCTCGAATAAACAGAGAAATCAAAAGATGTAAAGTTATTTTGCAGTTCACATAGTGACTTTAAACTCCTTCTACCTCCCACCACGACCAATATCTTAACACGAATTGTAAGTCTTCGTTGACAGCTGATGGAATTTCCACATTTGACGTTCACCATGGACGCATCTACAGTACACCTTCGTCCTCGATCCCAAGTCCTTCCAAGCCTTCTTGGGAAGCCAATACGGGTGCTATCTCACCGGGACGGCAATGGCTGTCATTCTCTCTGCCGTCACCTCTCACAGCAGCCCGACTCTATCACTCCAGCACTCTTTCTTTTACTCATTCTGGTATACTATCATCTTTTCTTTTGTGCTGTCCTGGATGTCTGGCAGAAGGGATGTATTTCCTACGTCGTTATTAATAGGACATGGTGAAGGAGAAGCAGATGGGACCGCTGGTGCTGAGGGCCTGCTCATGCTTTGATGATGAGCCCCACATGGGTGTCACCTACCGTGGTCATAGTATACATGCCTGCTTTAGTCTCTGTAGTTCTAAACTGCTCCAGTAAAAAAATTCTGTCATTTACTGTTTTAATGTGCATGCAAACCGAGACAGAAAGACAAACGGGCGTCGGATTCCAAAGGAATAATGAAGGAATTGTTTTCATCTTGTTTTTTCGAGGAAAGATCGTGATAGTCGCCATGGTAACGGACTTCGATTTGATTGGTGTTTACTGTCCAGCTGCTTTGGTTTGTACACATCACGTTGCCCGGAGACAACATTTAATTTTAAGATCTCTTTTTATTACTCTATGCACATAAATTTGGAAGAAAGTTAGCAAAAACTCTTTCTGTCGTCTGAAACGCAATTCATTTTCAAGCGCTATATATTCAAAATGTTTGAACTTTGGATCTAGCTCACTTGCACTGTTCAAAGTAAACTTGAAAGAAATTATGAGGCAATATTAAGTGAAAATAAATATCCAAATGCATTAGACTGAAATGAGTGTTTTATAAAAGATTATTTGCTTTATTACCAATTTTATTAGCCGTGGGATTAGACCTTACATCTTGAAATAATTGTTTCACGCCTCCAACATTGTGACTTTGTGCATTTAATTTTTTACGACATTATACCAAATTTTTTGTTTTCCCTCTGCTTAGAATTCCTCGCTGAAAGGTTTTGAATTAAAAATAAAGACTAATTAAATATCGTGGCCATGTTAACGAGCCATAACAAGTTTGTTGGGACTGGTGTTAAAATCATTATGTTTGAATGACACAATAATTCATGTAGCCATAAATAGTGCATTAAGTGCTTTGTTGGTGAATGATTAGCTTAAACACTGGTATTCCTCGAATTCACATAAATTCATGAGGCATCAAGTATGCATTATCGAAGCGTTATCATTTGCACCTTGAATGTCCTCCTCGTGAACCCAGGATTTTAAAATGTTATTAGGGTGACATTCATGGTTAGAAACCTTCTGGTGCTCAGCTTCTGGATCGGGGTATTTGTGGGAGGAAAAACATTTCATAGTAAAAAAAGAAATTCTTAAAGTTCATTTTTCGGATCATTTGTTGAGCAAATGTAGAAATTGTCTGATATGTCACCTTTTGAGAAAATCATATCTAGACTGCGATATGTTATCGCTCTTGCTGTTTTGGGGGCTCATGTTGTACATTACCAAGAATTATCCTTCAAAGACTGAAGCATCTACAGGTCAATTTTCACTGTTTGAGAAAAGTAGATTTGCCTTGACGTGAATGGCATAAAAAAATACTTCAGAGAGGGATGAACGTAGAATTTCCTTTGTTGATCTTATATCCTGGAAGACAGAAGATTATTCTTGAAGGATACTGCAGACTTTTCTGTTCAAAATGACAGCAGTTCCGAACTTAAACTGTAGACAAAAACAGGATGCGACCATCGCAGGCAATGCGGCGGATGCTTCCGTGACTTTCTGTTTACCGCCTTCGTTTTGTCTATCGTTGCATGCGGCCATCCCTTACTGGGCTCCGTGTTGCTCCTGGATCTGAGTCTCGCCGCATACACCAATGGATGCATTATGCATGACTACGAGCTGAGCGCAGACATGCTGTGTGGATGTCGTAAGCATGAGATTTGAAATTTCTCAGTGGGAACCGACCGCGATGAAAAATGTAGAGCGACAGTTGCGCACAATGGCTTGCCCAACTTAATTTGACTCCCTATTCTTATTTTTTTACACGCCACGGTGAACTGCCCATCTTCTCCGTCTGGATGAGGAGCCCAACAAGCCAGCTAAAATCATTCTGCTGCCCTTCAAGAAGCTTCGCTCCCTCGTCCTGACAGGCAGAGATGTTCCGAAGCCAGTCGGGGACAGTGGCCTGAAGTGTGCGTGACCGTGCCTCGCTATTCCTGTTAAAAAAAAAAAAAAAAACATGCCGATATGGGAGGGGGGGGGCGGTGATGCGAGGCGACGGCGCCGGCTTCTGAACAGATGCGCCCCTTCGTCACGAACCGAGATGCTTCAGCGTGCATCACGGGACTGAAGATCTGCCAGGGGGGGGGGGGGGGAGATGCTGTTTATTTTCAAAACAACCAACAAACACGAGCAGAGGTGTGCGCCCCATCTCCTGCCATTTTCTTTAATCCGCCATCTGTTTTAGCTACACTCAGGCATGCCTAAAAAATTACCACAAAGACGTGGTATAATGGTAAAAATTACCCAGACTTCAAAGGGACCGTGTTTATGCTTCAATCGAGTTAACCCCACTTCCCACTCCTACTGAAACGCAAGGCTTATTTCTCATAGTATATGACAATGAGGATCCATTCTTGGTGGTTTCTGAAGCTTAGTGGTATTTTTGAATACCAAAATTCACAGTAGGTCTTCGGTTTTAAAACCAGAAAATGAACGTTCTATATATATATATTTTTTTTTGTCCTGGCATGCGTTTTTTAATGTCAGTTATTCCCGAAAAAAATTTACCAACTGCTGAAGCGTAGGACAACTTAATGTGCGGCTTACAGATCCCACCTCCCCCCCGCCTGGCGAAACAAACAGGATATGAGCGTTTAAATTCGAGCGTGAGCAGGGATGGACGCCTATGCCTGGAATCAATTTTCGAATCTCATAATTGGCAATTGATCCACACTGCTACCCGTTCCATGACACTTCGACTCCGATGCCCAGAATATATTGTGCTCTCGTCGCACCATTTTGTCAAACTCGGTAAACGGGAATGCGAATAACGTAATTTGAAAGGCACGCATCTGTGTTTTCTCATGTCTGTCTCCAGAAGTCTTAGTGGGCCAACTAGAGGCTTGGAGTGGAAGTTAAGTTCCCTGTCGGGTGACAGGTGAGCGCTGTAAGTACGGACGGATGCCTGCAAAACAGAAACTGACTCTTAACAAGGATAAAAATCTGGTCCACCGATCCTTGTGACGCAATAAACCAAAACGTTGAGGACGTATTGGAGAAGTCGCTAACTAGCTCACCTGGACCGCAACAGCAACGGATCTTCTGCTCAGAAAAGTGGCCAGAATAAGACACTTAACCCCAAAATCTCAGGAAGTGCATTCCAACGTAGCTGTTCTCGTACCTTAAAGCTTAACTTTCTGACCTTTAGCGCCGCTTGTTGGATGTTGGCCCACTTCAGCGTTCAGTGTTTTTATGGTGGGCAAGTGAGAGTGGAAGGGATACGGGATGCGTGGTGTAATGCGTGGTGTAATGCGTGGTGTAATGCGTGGTGTAATGTGTGGCGCAGAGCCAGTGGGGAGATTAATTTGCGGGATGCAACGGCACGAGGAGGGGAGGGATGTGTCAGGCTGCGGGGAAACCCGGCTTAGAAATACCCCAGGACCGTCACTGGCCTTGCAGGATCTCGCGTCGGCCTGACGTTACCCACCTTAATGAGCCACGCCTTCCAGGCCCTCTGAACCAGTTACCCCAGCTGACACTGTCGCAGAGGCCTGGAGGAGCCAGCGTCCGGCGTCAGAAAGCATTTGAGGATTCTCTCGTGCTTCGTAATTTTTTAATAAAGGAATTAAAAGCAGCCCTTTTGTTTCCCTGTGTTTGTCGAGTTTAACAAGTTTAACATGATCATCTTGAGAAAATTTCATTTCTGTTTGCTGCAGTAAAACGTTCCAGGAGCGGGGCAAAAATTTCCCCTTTTATGAAAACTTGGTGTTATGATTCTCTGGTATCCATTAAGCATCACACTGGTACGTAGTGATGAACTGTTTCAGGGAAGGACCCTGTGTTGCATTAGAATCCAGGTTATAGAACGATTCTGCGCAAAATAAGGCTTTGAGCTTCACATCAGCACCTCTTAAGACGGTTCTCCTGAAATCCTTCAGCCGGCACAGGGTTTCTGTATTAGTATGAACTTTGCTTGCCGTTTGAACCTTAAGAAAAATGCTTTCGGTTGTGGTTCTGAGGGGGGAAAAAAAAATATGTTCTGGGCAAAATACCTTAATTTAACGAGTGCATTTTTTGGTTGTCTAGCTTAAGGTAGCACCAAAGCCGTTCTCCGCTCCATAACTGCGGCCATGATGTGCAGCAGATGTTGGTGTAGCGCCTTCCATTTATGGTCTTGGACAAGGGGGCGGGGCCGTTTCTCCCGGAGGTCTCGTATTCCGTTCTTCGTGTTGTCCTTCTTGCGGGGGCCCTCCGTGTTGACTCAGCGCAACCTCGAAATAAATCGGTTGAGTAATGGATGTTCGGCGAGGCCTCGCATTCAAGCGCAGGTCAGCCTCTGACTTGCCAGTTGTCTTTGGCTATTCAGCAAAACGCATAAACGTCCCTGGCAGACGTTGAGTGTGGCGGTGTGACTCACTCTCTAGTGTAAGCTGGTAGGTATGGTTGAGCCCACTTGTGCCAATATGTCGAGTTCGTCTGGGTCTCCCTCGCCAGGAGATCCCCGTTTACATTTTAATAGAGTGGCAATTAGGTACTATGAATCAAGGGGGGGGGGGCACTTTAACACACAAGCTACTGTTGAATAACGGGGTCTGTTCTCAGATGTTTGGTGCGCCTGTGGTGTTGACATCTATATCAGCCTTTTGAGATCTTTGCTATTTCCTGCGGATTCTCCACCTGGTCCTCGGCCGTGTGGAAAAGCACGGCTTTGGCGGGAGCGAAGCCGCCTCTCAGGCGGAGTGCGATTATGACATCCTCAAAGAAGTGTTTTTATTGCACTTTGAACAGAAAAGTACATTCATTTCTGATCATTTTACCACCTGAACTGTGAACGGTTGAAATCTCATTCTTCAATTGCTTGGCTTAAGAACACAATATTTTATTCTTCATCCAGATAGGGTATATATACTGCCGTACAAATGCAAAAGACCGTTATTAAAATGAGGTTATGACAGAAATCTGGTTTCTTATGATCTGTTACCTTATGACAAAATATTTTAGTTCAGTTGTGCTCAGGTGTTTCATTCACCGACCTAATACACAGTCAAAAGAATGAGAGGCTTTTTCTCCGTTTCTCAGTGTAGCCACTGTGTTTTGCTTCTGTAAGTCAGTTTACATAAGCAGTATATGTGACAGAAACACTAAAATCTTTCTACAACCTTGGATCTTTCTGAAGTGTCCATGAAATTCCCTGAAACATGTGGCAAATAGCCTTGTAATAATATATATATATATTTTTTTTTTTTGCAGGCCAAAAACACTTATAATCTACTTTCTCAGTTATAAAACAGGTTTCATTTCATTTGGAAGTCAGGCAAGGATTATTGCCCCAGTGTCTTGGCAACATTACTGTTGATTGATGACTGTAAGGACACTAAATGCGGAGACAGCAAGTGCGATGACAGGGGTGATTACGGATTACAGATGTGCTGTAATCTCAAGTGTGCCTCTGCTGTTCGTTATGTCTCATGGTGGAGTTATTCCATCAGTGCATCATTTCACTGCTCGTGAAGCATGGTACCAGCAGGTACCTGTTTAGGCATGTATCAGTGAATAACAGAATTTATGCAAAAGGTACTCAATTCGAGACATGCACTGTAATGGACTGACATGCCATTCAGATGCTTCCTGGAATGGGCTGTAGACCTCCGCAATCCCATTATGGATAAGAGGTTGATGGATGAATTCAAATCTTGGCTAAGGGCTACTGTGTGGCCCGGTGGGTTGTGATGCTGTGGTTACGATCAGAAGGTTACCAGTTAAATTTCAAGGGTAAGAGATTTGATCAGCTCCAATTGCACCAGCAGGTTCCCTTTCTGGCCAGCGGGTGTCACCGGTCATCCCGTTCAGTTCCCTGTGTTCCCCTCAATTTATCTCCACTCTGAGTCCCCATAGTTCTCTCTGTTCACTGAGCCACCACATGGCTAATTGCGCTAAGCGTGCAGCTGATTAAATACTCATCCTGAACTGTCATGCATCTGAGGTCAGCCTCAACATCTTTAGACATTTCGATTATTTGCGCCCTAGAACTCTGTTTTTGTCTAGTCCGGGTTTATGAAATCCTTTGTGTTTATTTACTCCTGTTTGATCCTTGCCTTTGGTGTCATTGTTTACCTTGTTTGTACTCAGCTCCTATCCAAGTCCTGTGTTTCTGGTATCTCTTAATCCTTAGTGTTTGGGTGATGGTTAACAGCCTACACCTGTCCCTCATCTAGACCTCGTTACCTGTGTATATACGCCCTCGCCTATCCTTACTTGCCTCGTCGTCCATTGAATGTGTTTGTAGTGGTAAACCCTGCCTTAAGTCTGTGTCCTTGCTATGTGTCTCCCCTTGTTTAGTTTTATCCTTTTTAGCACTTGTTTAGCTTACCTGCCTTTGTTTAGACCCCTAATGGTCTCTTTTATTTCCCAGTGTTTTGTGATCCATTCGAAATGAAGTTCCCTATGGTCTGTAAGTCGCATATTGGACAATGATCTATATCCTGTCATAACAGTCCGACCCTGCTTTTGAGAATAAAATATATACATTACTTTCAGGGTTGGACCCGGTACCCCACAGTAAAATTGCAGGTGAAGGGGGTGCTTCGCATGATAAGTTTTGCCAAGTGACCACAAAACATAAATAAATAAAATATAAATTGTTCATAACGCTCATAAACGCTCAAGTTGTTCAGTTTCACGTTTTTTTTCCCCTCTTATCTAATTGAAAACCTTTAGATTTCGAAAAAGGAGTGCTGAAGCCAGATGCACATTAGCAGTGTCTCGGGATTTTAGCCGGCTGACAGATTCGAACTCCCTGCGGCCTGGATGCCCGTCCCGCTCTCATGTTGCTTTTGTCCCCCGCGCTCAGCTAGCAGCCAGCGATACTGCAGTAAATTCCAGGCTGCGGACGCTGCTTCCTCTGGCCACTTAAATATGGTCGACCCCTGGCATCCGTCGACTTTAATTACAACCTTCCCGAAAAGTATGAATCCATGAATATTCGCAGTGAACCCTCACTGAACACAGAAGCAAGGGCAACACCGTGTGTCTCTAACTAGCTCCAGGAAGGGAACGATCTAAGCGTGTTTCCATGGGTGTCGAGAAGGAACAGAGGAGAACTGCCACCATTCACCTGGTGACGTGGGTCACGGCTGACCCCAGTCCAATGGCCCGTTCATGGCGACTTCCTAAATGTTGGTAGTCAGCACCGGACGTGCAGGGGACAATAATTACCATATCATCAGTGGAGGGATCTTCACCGCTGGGCTACTTTCATATACTTTCCCACAGCTTGTCCCTGGTACAGTGGGACGTCCCTTCAGATGCTATCTGGTCTAAAATGTTTATTTCAGATGGCCAATAAGAAGGGAACACACAATTGTCACGTCTAATAGCAACTGTGACTTGTGGGGGAAAAAATTCTAGGTTTTATAGTATATAGTTTCATGGTATATATGGTTTCTTCACATAATTTGTAATTTTTTATTAGTATTATTATTGTTATAATTATTTATAAAACTCAGATTAAATGTGTCCGCTTAATTTAACAGATGCAATTTATGCATTTATTTTAATTGCTCTGATAAAAGCACTTAACCTAAACATTCACCCGCCCATAATTAAAAATGATGGCTGCTTTGTGTTAAGAGCCTTTTATCCATTTTAACCCTTCTATGAAAAACTGAGGACACAATTGGCTGCAAATACTCAAAACTGTAACATTAAACAAGCGGAGTTAGCGAATACGATACACAGCCACGGCTTAACTGACGGTCCGCCGTCTGCTGGAACTAACAAAGGGTGTGAGCAAGGTGCTGGCATTTCTTGCCGGTACGAAACCTAAATGATCATCATCAGACGACGCCTCCCTGTGTTGTGTCTGACTCGGGGGCTGGTTTTCTCGGACCCTCAAACGGAAAGGATGGTTCCCATCATTCCAGATTCCAGAGATGCTGGAAAACCTAAAAGAAAAAAAAAATTGATGTGGAAGCAGCGTGCGGCTAGAACTAGGACTCTATGCCCATGATCAGAAGGTTACCAGTTCGAATCCCAAGGCTGCCAGGCTGATGGTGCTGTTGGGCCACGGAGCAAAGCCCTTAATCTCCAGCTCCAGGGGTGCTTCTGTCTGGCTGACCATGTTCTGCAACTCTCCTTAGACTTGCTCTAAGCCTGTGTGTGTGATGATGAGCAGGGGGGGGGGGTCTGGCACACAGACAGTGTCATCATGGGGATCAATGAAATTTGTAGTATTCTTGCGAGATGTCTTTTTCCTTGAATAAGCCCATCAATTGAGAACTAAATATTAATGTATTGCTACATCAGAGGAAAAAGAAAAGAAATTTACAAGTAGGGTTACCTTTTCCATTCATGTTTCCCATAATGCATTACCATCTGTGGAAAATACATTTAAGATAGGCGAGGCTTGAATCGAGGCCGAAACGAAATTCCTAATATTTTACACTGAAGTCTCGTTATCCTTCCAAGGGAAGCAGCGCCCCTGCGTGGGAATCGCCAAAAGGTCGAAGGGGTTAAACCAATAAAAATGCCTCGGTTTTCGAGTGGAGAGAAGAAATGTCGTGAAGGGGCCAAGGAGGACTGGCCAGGGGTGCCTTGGTCAGACGCTTGCGGAGATGAGGTCGGGGATCCTGGAAAGGTGGTGAGGAAACAGCAATACCGATATGCGATGGGACAGATTTTCCTGCTTCCCTGGTTGACATTGGCACCGCGCTAAGTTGGGCGCCCCACCCATCTCGACGTCCTCTCCAGCCTCACATGAGCTGGGCTTCTCCATGCCGGAATCTTCCAACTGTATAATTTGAACCTAAAAATGTGAAAACAAGGGATTCTCATCAAATTCACCACCATTTCTCCCCCCCCCCCAGATTCTCCTTTCCTGCGCGTATTGCGTTACGGAGATTTTTCTGGAAGGTTCTCCCACGCGGTAAACCATTTTTGTTTCCTGCACTCTTTGATGAAGACCTCAAGCTTAAGCCATAATGAATGGTGGACGGGGGTGTGTCATTTCCGCGAACGGCATGGGAACCCGAAGGCGCGGAGGCGTCTGAGGTCAGAGAACAAGGCCGAGGGTCATCTTGCATGTCCTTTTGGACGGAGCTGGGGACACGTACCTTGGACAGTCGAGGTCCAAGCTGGAGAAACGTTCTCGGCTTTTTCGGAGATCCTGTCAAGAGACATCTGTCAAGGTTTAGGTCATGTAGCAGGGGGGTTTAAGGCTAGGGTTAAGCATACCCATACCTACCACTGAGGACGATGAAGTCAAGTCCTCGTATTTTTTTTTTCTGCAACTCCATTAACCACAAGTCATTACAGGGCACAACTTGGAAAGGTTAACACTCTTGACCTGTCTATGGCCCTTGGATATAAATCAAATGATGTTCACAGGGAGACTAAGGAGAAGGCTAATGATGGAATGAAGGGTACATTTAGTCTACTATAGGATGAAGGAAAATGGGCTGAGACATTCTGGGGTGGTGTGAGTCCACTCCTCCTCCTCACCTGTACCTCATCACCTGACCTGTAAGCCGGGGCTCTATTCTGCCCTTTGCTCTGCCCCCCCCCCCCCATTTTCATAGACGCGTCTCCATTTCCAGACTCCTCCCATCTCAGTGTCAGTTGATTCCGTTTATCATCCATCCCAGGCGGAGTCTTCCTCAAATGAATTCAGGTTAGATGCCCGACAGCGTGGAGCGTTGAGGCCTCCTCGCAAGCCTCCCCTATTGCCGGATCAGTCCCTCACATCACCAGTCACGGTGTCTCCGTGTTCAGATGCTGCCATTACCTTGTCCCCCCCACCCTCGATGGAGGCAGTGGTGCTGATGCATAGAAAATTCCTCCTTTCATCTCCGCCCGCCGTCCCACCGCATCTCCAGCCGTCAGACCGTCTTCAGAAAGCTGAGAAAAGTCGTTCGCCTTGCGCCTTTTCATCCCATGCGCTGAGTAAAGTCTCCCTCCACAGCTCTGGAATAATCCGCAACGCACCATAAAGTTTGGTCATAATGGGAGGTATGCAGACTCATGTAAAAAAAAAGAAACTGTCCATCCGTCATCCAGCTGCTTATTCTGTTAACGGGTATGGAGGGACCTGGAGACTGTCTCAGGCAGCTCAGGACACACTCTGGATGGGATGCCAGTCCATCGCAGGGCACACACACGCACACACACACACGCACACAAACGCACATGTAGGGTAAACATATCCTTATGGGGACCGCTCATTCATTTCAATGGGAGAAATGCTAATGCTAAC
>JAABNY020000082.1:3497333-3509718 GCA_015164015.2 Brevimyrus niger
GCGACAGCTTGAAACACAGAGATGCAAACGGCCGCATGTCCGACTGCCTGCGGCGTTTTCTCGTCTGACCTCAACCGACGCATCATCTGGAGAAGAGACGGCTCGTTAGTCTCGGGATCTGAGGGCGTAAATCCCACATACTCACTCCAGCATGGCCGAAGGGACAGGATCACGGCACCCCGCTGACACGGAACCGGGCCGGGTCCTCTCGGCCACGGCGGGGACGTTTTAGGGGTTTTTCCCAGTCCACCTCTGCGGCTGTCCGACCTCGAGGTCTCCCCCCCTGAACTTTTCACCTCTAGGACCATTCAAATACAGAATACCCCCCCCCCGGCAAAACCTCAGCAAAGTATAAGCAATAACATCCTCTTCTGCTGTGTGGGGCAGGAGGAATGGGAGGTCGGGGGTGGGGGTTAGATAGTAAAGGCGGGCTTGCCTCTTTATGCTGCCTTCAGCAGTTCAACGCTACCCAGCAGAAGAAAGTCTCACACTTCCGTCGACTGGAGCCCCCCAGACTGGCCTGAGGCCGCGGGATACAGGACGTGGGGCAGAAGGGAGGGAACGGAGCCACTTATTTTATTTTATTTTTTTTTTACAGTCCCTGCTCCAGTTGCGCCCACTTCCTCTATGGTAACAGCTGTCAAAACGTTGCCGGATTACAGCGCACCACAAAGTTACGGCTTACATTAGAGCCTGGCACAGGGCAGGAAGTTGGGGAGGGGCCGTGCGAGCCGGGCCGGGCCGCTCTGGACACACCGATCCCTGGGGCACTGGGAGCGAGAACCCAGGAGCGGAACAGCAAACGGCGAGGCCTTCGCGTTTAGGTCTCGTAACGGTCCTCCCCGTGCAGGGCATATCGCAGGCTTCTGAGCGCGATGGTGCCAGTATTAAAACAGGTGCTCGAAACCCCGTTTCAGTTTTACAGTCTGGAGTGAGGGTTTTTCGTTCTGTTTCACGTGGTCGGGGGGAGACCCGTTCTCCCCAGAACCCAGAGACGAGTGCTTGTAGCAAGTATCGATATCCACAAAAAAAAAAGTAAAAATAATGACAGAGGAGGAAAAACTATTTTCTTACATTTTTATTATCATTGCAATGGAAAACAAAGTCTTAACATTTCACAGGTGACACATTGTATCATAGAAATCTGTCAGGTAATATTTCGTTTTATTCGGGTAGAGCAAAATGTGAAAAATGTACTGACATCACAGTACAGTCTGTAAAGCAGAACCAGGTCAGCATCTTGATTCCTGAAGAATAATGAGTCAGGGAGAAAGTCTGTAAGATGCGAAAAGCTTCGACTTGGCGGTTCGGTAAGTGCGAGAGGACTTGTGTCCTTCAGGTTAAAATTTAACTGAGAGCAATTTCTAAGAAAACAGCCCTTGCTGTTGGTGTCCGCTAATGTGTTATCGGGACAATGACAATGAAAGCATTGTTTTTTTCATAATGTGTGTGTGTGTGTGGTGTCCAAAAACCAGGAATATTGGCCAACAGGGTACAGATCCTTAACATTTATTCAGTTGAATAAACTGCTAGTTTTTGGGAGAAAGAAAGAATTTCCTGATTTGATTCTCAGAAAATGAGCTGACGCTCTGGCATCCAAAGTCACGATAACAGCTGTGCAGATGAACAGACCCTGGAAACATATAATTTAAAAATTCATTTATTATTTCCAGACTTTCTTGCCTTTGTTATACAAAGATATTAAATAACTTAAATACATTCTTACCAGTCATTCAGAATCAGTTTCTAACCCTACAAGCTATACACATGAGGTAGAGGAAAATAATTTAGGTTCCCATAAGACATGAAGAGAGGAAAAAGATAAACCTCTGTCAGTATTATCCCCACAATGGACATTAAAGTTTATTTTTTTTTTTTTTAAACAAAAAAAAAAAAGGCAGCACAAAATAAACCCGAAAGCAGGCAAACCTGTTCATCCCACAAACACTCCACTCACTTTCACAATTTTGATTTATTTGGGAAAAAAAAAAGGAAACTAAAATGGTCTGACTTGCATCATAGGTGTCCTATATCATCCTTGCAGTGTCATTGTATCCCACAGTGAAGCCACACAGTTCAAAACCTTCCGGAAAGAAACCCAGGAAAGCTGGGAATTCGCTAATCCACCTGACATGGGTCATCGCCTGATGCAGCTTCTCCCGAGCTGGTCCTCGGGGGCCCCACGGACAGTCCATGTTTTCGCTCCCTCACAACTCCTGGTAAGGGCCTGGGATGGTGCGGAAATGTGAACTGTCTGGCAGGCAGTTGGGACGGAGGAAAAACATGGAGCGTGTTTTGGTAACCAGGCACTGCGTTGGGAAACGCTACTCTAACAGGCATCACCCTTCACTTCTCCTGGGTTTAATCCACAGACTTCCTTTGTTTTTCCCTCTTTTCAGGCTGTCTTTCCAACTGTTACGCCATTTTATCATTCGACTCATCTCTTAAGTTCTAAATACAAAACCGCGAACACCTCCTTTGCCGTTAATTATTGGAGCTGAACGCCAAATGTTTGATTGATTGTTGTTTTTTCTCCAATGTTTGTATTCCAGAACCTTCTTCTGGTTATGCTTACAAAGCATCATCAACGGCAGCATTTATAATGCTGGAAAATGGCATTTTTTTTATACATTCTATCACAGTTTGTATGTTCAAATATGAAATTTATTATAGTGATACCCTTTTCAAATTTAACCAATCGTGTGACTCAAGTGTATCGCTGCTAAAACAGTGAATTCACACAAATCCGTCAGAGAAAGTCGTTCAACCAAAATCACTGTTTCAGCATAAAGTTTTAATTACCGTGCAAAGGAAAAGTCAGAGTGTTATGACTGGGAGTCCAGTTAATATCCAACCACAGGTTCTCCTGTATTCCGACAAAGAAAGGTTACAAAATTGAGTTTTGAAAAAGTGACAATTTGTTACGTCTGGCTTTGTGCTCAAGTGGCAGTAAAATAGAAAACGAGAATCCGTTAAATAAAATCAGGTGCAACAAATAATAATAAAAAAAAAACAACTAATAAAGCCTATGTTCCTTTGCTGATGCCTCCACCCCAAATATACGCAGATCCCCCATTAGGCCTGAAACAAGCCACAGTAACAGATAATGATTATAACAACAGTCTGGACTTTACACTATATACAGCGACACACATGCCCATATTCCAAAAAAATAATTTAACTTCTCACTTTTCCTTTTTTCTACAATATAAATGTTTCATACATAATCAATTTTTCTTTCCTTTTTTAATGACATTCTGTCGTTACCACACCCGTCAGCTAGTCTGAGACTAGCCTAGTTCACCAACTGAACACATCGAAATACCAAAAAAAAAAAAAAAAAAAAAAAGAATTATTAAAAAAAAAAAATCACTGATGTGAATATTCTGAGTGGCATAAAAGAAATGGTTAATATCTGGACCACCGTTAAATGAGAAAGAAGAGTCTGGGACTTGTAGCCATGCTTAAATGCTTATATGGGTTTTGAGCAAGGATCCTATGAATAGATTCTCGGCTGGAGGATTGGGGCATCCCAGAATGCAATTGTCGCGATATTGACAAGGACGTCACGACAGGCAGCCTAGTCCAGCAGGCTAACAGCACGGCCTGCCAGCCTGGGAGCCTCATCCTGTTTTCAGCTGCGGTCTGCCAGCATCCCTACCCAAGCCCTCTACGTAGCTATTATGGTTTTCATGTAGCGTGCAAAGTTCTATGTATAAATTCTCAGCTGCTCCTTAATTGGCTCGCGCCGGCAGGCTTGTGGACTCGAGCTCGCAGGCCTGCTAGCTGAAGGCTCGCTCCCGTGTCTTCCCGCGGTGACGGAAGTGACTGGAGCCAAGTGGCCGGCGAAGCTAGAATCGGGCTCCTCGATAGGCCGGCATCCGGGGACGCCGGCCTATCATAAGAGGCCATCTCGGCCAATGGAGGCCGTCCGTATGCGTTCGGCCCAGAGAGTGCGGCCGGCCCGCCGCTAACGCTACTACTGTCGCCTTATTTAATTCCCACGCGTCTCCGAGTCAAATGTCTCTCTCCTAATTTCCCCAAGAATCACCTGCGAGTTCTGTGCATGTGCCTCAACCATGCCTCTTTACCACAGAAGAATAAACCGTAACTATTTACAATGGGAAAAAAAAAGAAATAAATCCACATAGTATGTATTCATAAATACGGTTCTTTAAATACTCAGAAAGCTTCCAGGCCTCAGTATGTGAATGGGACTATATTACAATATAGGATCTTTCACTCAGTAGTTCATTCACACTCGCCTAAGACAATACAAAACGTTACTATATATTTGCCTTTTATATACTTATATATTTTGTTGTATGATACTATGTACACTGTTTATATATATATTTTTTTTTTTGCAGGACGTGCTCAGTTTTCAAAAGAGATTGAAATGTACCAGTACAAATGTTAGGTGGAACAGGGAGGAAAAGTTCAACACCCCAGTACTGTCTGATGAGGGCCATTCCAGAATCGTCACGTCGAGCCGTCTAACCGAAGACTGACTCAAGGACCACTTACACTTATGCATGTTATCCTTGTTTGTAGAATCCGGATTAACGTCTATTGACGCATAAAAATGCATACGTTCCGTGTCCGAGGCATCGAAAACGTACCGATATACTTCGTTTCGCGGCCGTGACGTGAATTGCGATGCGTGGATTCATACCGCCGTGTTTCAGAGATGACCCAAACGGCACAGAAGCATCATGCTTATAAAGTCATAACGACGTCAAAACTCATCCCCACGTCTGAATGGCACACGTGCGGAAGGGATTACTGGTTACAGTATGTCTCCTACTGTACAGCCCTTAGAAATGGCAGTGTTTTTTGCAGCTGCACAAGGCTTGGCAAAGGTTTAAGCAGCAACATTGATTTGAATGTATTATAATCTATATACTGAGCTACTCTGGCTAAATTCTGTTTCGAGATCCCATTGCATTGCAGTATTGCCTCCTAAACACGATTCTAGTTGATGGATCAGGACCGCCCACCTCAGCCCCTTCACAAACCACTGCGCCCTCATCTGACAGAAAACAGGTAGGCCAAGGAACATTACGGAAAGATCAGGCTACCCAACTTCTTTGGAGGAGACATAACGGACGCCTTTAGTCGGAAAAACCGTTCTGTTTTTAAAGCTTTGGTCAATCAGACATACACCATGACATGCTATACCTATGCTAGTGATTGTGCCTCTAAGGTGAATGCCGACCGGTCTACGGAGAACCGGATGACCGGCTGCCGCTGACGTAGCATTCAGGTTTTTCGCAACTCAGTCTTGTCAATCAAACAGAGCCTGGATAACATACTGTAGCTGGTCATGCAACCGAAACGTGTGGCCTTCGTGCCCGTGGCCAATTTGTCTCGATGTTTGGCGCTTCACGGTGCTGCGCGCGAGCAAGGAGGAAGGCGAGATGACGAGACAAGGCCCCCCTCGTGCTGTAAAATACGAAACATACGTACGTCATGTCACGGTTACCGAACAGTCTGAGATGGACCACCGTATCAGCAGCCGAGTCGCACAGCAGATGATCCATCATTGAGGCGGACAGGAGGTATTCTCTTCCGTCATAGAGGACTCGTGCCAATCATCGCGGCGTAGAGAAGGTTGCAAACATGGCAGTCCCTCCCGCCCTCGATTCCTGCCTGTATTATTTGTACCATAACTTAATTAGGCGTGGAATCTGAGTGGAAATAGTGGTTTCAGTCATTCCCTGAACGATAAACTGACAAGTTCACTTCAGGCTAAGTAAAGCCTGGCGAGAAGAAGATTAACTGTCCCCCCCTCCCCCCTCCCCCGCGCCTTCAAAGCAACGAAGGGAAGTCGGAAAAAAAGATTGCCTGGCTTTCTCTCTGTTACACAAACTGCTCTGGACTGATATTCTTTCTTTAGGGAACGCAATACGCCGTAGTTCCATAAATTATATCCACAGATACATATAACACATATTTACTGCTTTCCAAAGGGCCTTGTCAAAGTGAATTACACAAAAACATAGCAAAAAAAAACAAAAAAAAACAAACATGCAAACAGCTCCAAATGTTTGCATGGGTAGTGGTTGTTTTCTTAGATAATTGCTAAATATACTTAAGGCATAATTTAATATATTTACATACATATGCATACACACGGGTATGTTTGAGTGTGTATATGTGCGTGCAGAATACATCATACACCCTGCTGTCACTTTACAGTTCCTCTTAAATTACCAAGAGCACTGTCTGTTTTAGATAAACTTCACTCCTCATCTGCACCTCTGCTATCTATTCGATTAGCTGGGTTTAAAAACCTAGAAATTCCTTTCTAAACCAGATGTCTTCGAGAAGTCCTTTTCCCCTATGGAGACCTCACTCCGCCCTTCCTCAACGGTCCACGAGGCTTCATTTTGTTTTTTTTTTTGCGTGACTCACAGGCACTGAGGAGAAAGGAGCAAGCGTGGCGTGGGGTCCACTTGCTACAAGTCAGGGCTTTCCCAGCCAAAAACTCTGGAGTTCCGATCCACTCGCTTGACGGTGGACCACCTACGGAGTGAAAAAGGGGGGGGGGGCTGGGGGGCTTCAGGCTGCCCAGGGGGCCTTTACAAAAGTGCTTTCCTTCTTCCCCCAGCTGGTTTCTCGTCAGTCCCGAATTTGACGTCAGGGGAGCAGCGGGGCGTGTCTGGCCGTGAGATCCCTTCCCCCCCCCCCTCGATCGCTCTTTATAGCGCGATCCGCCGAGAATCGAGAACCATCGAGAAGTTTGGCTGGGGAGTCGAGCGGGCGTGGCCTGGTGGGAAATCGGAGAAGGGGGGGGGGGCGTCTACCCTTTACAGGTGTAGACCTCCTCCCTCTGAGTGCACTGCTTGCACTCCACGTAGCAGCACCAGCGGACCTGGCACTGGCACGGCCGGGTCACCACCCGGCTCTGGGTGTTGTGGCCCCTGCCGCAGCAGATGGCGTCGCAGTTCTTGTCCTTGTAGCATTTGCGCGCCGACGTGCCCGGCGAGTACTTGCTGGGCCGGCAGAAGCTGGGGGAGTCCTCGATGTGGTAGAGGTCCATGGTGCGGGGGATGGGGTCGCCGGGGCCGGGCAGGGGCTGCAGCCCGCGGGGATGCCCGATGTCGCCCTCCCCCGTGGCCTCGTTGGATGGGCTGACCACCCTGACCGACGCCTCGTAGCGCTGCTTCAGCTGCTTGCCGATCTCGTGAAAGGGCAGCAGCTGCCTCCAGCAGGTCTGCACCGTGCAGGAGCCCGACACGCCGTGGCACTTGCAGGTGGTCTCCACCCCGGCCCTGATCACCTGGGGCACAGACGGAGCACATCGTCAGTACAACCTCGTTATCTCACGTCACGGCACCCTGATACCTAGAGGGTCCATTTATTTATTTTGCCAAACACTTTTAGCCAAGGAGACATAACCAGGGTTAGTCAGTCCCTCAGACAATAGGGGAATCGGGGACCTCCCTCAAGGGCCCGACAGTCAAATTAGCCGGCCCACCGTGGGATTCGAACCAGAAACCATCCGATCATGAGCACCGCCAAATAGCCGACCCAACGTCATCTTATCACAGCATGCATGTTCGAATATGAAAGAGTTATAGTGATACCACCTTCAAAATGTTACCAATGGAAAGAAAAAGATGAAAGGACATCGTAATAACCAAAGCAGTACAACAAAGGGACGCTTTGATAACCAAATACATTCAAAGTTGGCTTTTTAAAACCAATCTGAGTTGACATCCATAAATTACAAGAAAGGAGCTTTTTGTATTGCCTCCGTTTGGCAGTGTGGCGTAGTCAGTTCATGAATCATAAACATTACTCTTTTTTTTCTGCAGTTTTAAAATTGCCCAATTAACTCATTGACTCTTTGATTTATCGGAGTTCCCCATTGTGATGTATGATTTAAGTTTTCATTTTTTTCTCTTCCATTAAAAAAAGATTACATTTTTCCAACGGCTTGCATTAATGCCAGATGACAGACTATTGCGAAATGTCTTTGAAGATGCCTGGTCAGTCACTCCAAGTACCAATAAGACGTCCCAGGGACATAAAGGCTCTTAATTAAATGTTTGCTCAGGGTAAAAATTTAATAAGCGCTTTAATACTGCAGGCTTTAATTAACAAACCACAAAAAAAGTCCGGGCAAGAGTTTAAAAAGGCAGCATATGGCAAAAGGAAGATGGGAAGGAATGTGACAGTGATATTATTACGATTATCAAGGGTAATAGAGCTTGATTAAACCCAATCGGAGCTGTTAGTAATAAGAGGAACACTATATTCTTCAACTGAGCATTTTGAATAAAAGACCCTTTGAGATGGTCTCAGGGAAAAAAAAAATAAAAATTGAGGGGCAACGACGAGACAAGTCAAGTAGATAAGGGGCCCCCAGACCCGGGCGCTGGGCTCTGATTGAAACCACGGGAGTCCATCCTTGACCGTACGCCAAAATGCGTCACCTGCACTCAAGAATTTGGGGTAGGTTCAGGTGAAGGGCAGGTCGCCCGCAGCGGACGGGGGCCTCAGACCCAACACAGCCGCCTTTCAAGACGCGGAAGAGAAGCGACGAGGTCCAGCACCGAGGTGCCGTCGTTTGTTTGTCTAGCAAGACCTTTTATCCAAAGTGATGTATAATTGAGAAAGCGGGATTGGATAGCATTTTGGAGTGGGGGGGGGGTGTCAATGGTTGCGCTCGAGGGCTTGAACCAGCAATCTACTAATCACAAGCACCTGGTCCTAACCCACTGCCCCCGTCTTTCAGGACGCCGCGTCTCACCCTATCCTCCTCTTTAGCCGCCGGATTAGACCGAGCCGCCATTTACGCCCGCATCTCAGAGAGCTCACCGGGGTCGATTTATACCGGCGACCACCTTGAGGATAAGCTGAAATGAAACACGTCATGTCTTCTCCAGCGAGGGACCAGGGTTGCCCTCTGAAGGCGGAGGAAGACGTGCGCTGGGTTCAACCTGTAGCTGAGTGGTGAAGGCATCAAGTCACCAAGACCAGGAAAGTCCAATGTGGACTTGATGCCGTACCTTCTGGCTCTTAACCTTCATAAATAAACTGCCCTGTGGTTAATGATACTACAAGTGATCCCTTGTAGGCAAACGCTTTTGTCACCTACCCCATCTTGCTCTCCATGACACACACATAAGTCTGAGCAAGCTTTGCAGTGACGGGCAACCATAGCTCTAGAGGTTAGGGTTAGGGGCCGTGATCAAGAGCCCAGGGACATAAGACTATTCTGCTAAGGCTAGGCTCACACCGACAACCTTCTGATCACAGACACAGAGGCTTAGCCCACTGAACCAGACGCAGCCCCCCCGGGGGGGGGGGTAAGCAACCGATAATCAATAAAATTCAACGTGAAGATTGTCACAAGTCTTGCCCAGGGTCACCCATTTGTGTTTGCGTCGCGTCTCCGAGCAGAGAAGCCTTTCAAGTGAAGGTCACGCTCGTATCGAATCTGAGCAAAGCCACAGTAAACTTTTAACATAAGAACATTTTTTTAATGGATGGGCTTGGATAAGCAAAGACAAATAGAGGAGCATGTGTGTGTTGTTGACCTACAGGGAACTGCCTGCATGCGATAACATCTGGGCCGCATTCTGTGCAATAATTTACATTCATACTAAAATGAAAATGGCAGCGATATGAGAAAATATGAGTTCTGGAGCAGTCAACGCCAGATTCACAGTTAGATTTACTTCTTGATGTTTTTGCCCTTGACTATTACTCCTGATGACATGTCCAAGCCACACCCCCCCAACCCCCAACCGTCACAATGACAAACCCAAAAGGGGGGGGGGGGGGAAGGCATGCGCCTGTGCTTTTTTTAATTTTAATCTGGATGAATCAAATTACGACTAACAAGTTTTTTGAATTTCACAGTCAATTTGGAGACACAATTTATGCTCCGCAGAAATGAACGTTAAATCCTTACAAGAACGCTATTAGAAAACGGTTTATTCAAACCTCCCGAGAATGATATCATTACAAACGACAGCATGTCTACTAGATGTAATGCTACGTTTGGAAGCTTTTAAAGTGAATTACTGGACGTGCACAGGGCAGAGAAACTGACTGACCCATCATACACATCAACACCCTAACTTCCTCGAAGTTTCTGGAAGCCCATGAAGGAAGCGGATTGGGCCTTTTCCGACGAACACATTCTCCAAAAAGACACAGCCGTTTCCATCCACTCTGCACACAGCCCCCATGGTCAAGCTTGCCGTCCATAATGAGAGTGTTTTTCCCTCTGTGCCCAGTTATGAATTTGTCATACTGCCGTCCAATTTGGGTGAGGTTGGGCAGGCGGCATCAAGCCATCCACTGCCCAAGCATTTCAAGCGTTAATCTGCAGGTCGTAACAAAAATCATAAAACTCGCACTGAGCACTTTGGGACATATGGTTTCGATTGACTGTCTCCGAGCGGACCGCCTGTTGCCATGCCAACGAGGCAGGGCGGTGGAGGGGCAGGGCGGGGCCTCGCCCTGGATGAGTTAACCTGTCAGCAGTTCACACAGCTGGCCAGGATGCTCCAGCAGTCTGACAGGGGTTAAATATTTCCTGCCATTGTTCCAGTCCCAAAGGGCACCTGAATTTATTTTTTTTGTGGCACCCCCAAATGCCCCCTCGCCCACACCACCCCCATCCCATAGACTGTCTCGTAACAGGTCTGTGTTTAGTAAGAGGTCCTGACACTGAATCCCACACTTCCAGAAGTGCCTTACTAATGAAAGCAGAACCTTCCCTTGCTTGGTAAATAAACTCCACAGAAAGTGTGCAGGAGTGATTTCTAAACGTTGATCTCATACCCTTTTTGGGGGGAATAACTTGCTCACACGCCTCCAGATATTTTACACATGCGAAGACACAGAACGGCTCTCTTAAAATGCATCGACTTTGAAACGAGTGAATAAAAATAAAAAATAGTATAAAGAGTATCTATGAATCTGTTGATAATATAATCTCGTTATGCGACGAGGCCAAGAATTCTGTCGGTCCTTCTCACATCTATAAAATCGTCATATTTTAGTTCATCTCCTTGGGGAAATCAAGCGTTTCGCCTGTCCCATCATGAGAAACATACACAGACCGGGAGTCCAAGCAAAGGTCCACCAAGCATCCAGCGCCCCTGGAGCAGTGGTGGAATATCTCTGCCAGCCTTGGGATTTGAACCAGCAACCTTCCGGACATGAAGTCTTAGCCAGCTGACCCACACACCACCCTTATATACCACCGTGTACAAACTTGTGCTATGTATCTAGTAGAAGCTTATCTTCCCCTTTTCCCCTTTTTTTTTGCGTTGTTCTGTCTTAATGATGATGCAATGCATCACATCACACTCATGTGAAGCACATTGGGGTAACTCTGTTGTGAAAGGCGCTATATAAAAACAAACCGAACTGAATTGATTAGGGAGGAGCAGCTCTTCAGTCTGCAGTTTCCTATTGACAAAACCATGCCCCCCCCGCCCCCCCCAGCCCCATGTCCGCAGCCTCCCCCCCCAAGACCGCTCACCCTCATTCCCACGTTGGTGTTCTGCATGTCTACGCGGGCCCGCAGGTCCTTGTACGACCGCTTGCCCCGGCACTCCTTGACGAATTTGTGGCTGTACTTCAGGTTGTCCCCGCAGCCGCCCCACTGCCAGGCCTTGCGGTTCTCCAGGTCCGGCGCCTCGTCACAGGTGCAGCGCTCCATCCGGCCCGCGGAGCAGGCCTTGGCCATGGCGTGAGTCAGGCCCGCCGAAGAGATGGCGTACAGGAAGGCCGTCTCCTTAAAGCCTAGCGAGGGCAGAAAGGTGTCAGTCATGGGGCGGTTAGCGACGTAGCGTGCAGCCTACCCAGAAGACAACAATATCCCTAAAGCCATGCATGTGGGAGTCTTACTTACACAGAAATGTTCTGAGGACAGAACGAAAAATGATTATAGAGGAGACAGGACCGAGACATCTGATTGGTTGGACCCACCTCCTCTACAATCTGATTGGTTATCTGTCTGAGCCAATGAGATTGCAGATCTGCCCACACCACCTCGGCTTCCAGCAGGCTGTACCTCTTTTCAGCAGGTGAGTGCGATAGCGCCCCTCCAAGGTGCAGTTCCACCTCTCGAAGCGGAACTGGTACTGGCACTCGAGGGCGCTCATGCTGATGGCCTCCATGAGGGTCTCAGCCACGCCGGGGTCCCGCCGGCACATGCGGCGCTGCTTCTTCTCCAGCTTGAGACGGTCGCACAGCTTGTAGTGAGCTTTGCCCACGCTGTCTTCAGGCTGGGAGCTCAGCGGCAGGAAGGACAGGGGTTCATTACCCGTCAGCCTGGGAGGGGGGGGGGGGGGGGGGCAGAAAGGGCATAACCCCAGGGCCCCCCGAACGGCGCAGTTTACATCCACGACGG
>JAABNY020000082.1:3520259-3536252 GCA_015164015.2 Brevimyrus niger
GTGGGAGTAAGGTGGCGGGGGGTGGTGTGTAAAGGGGAGGGGGGGGGGAAGGGGGGGGGGGGGGGAACAGAGGCACAATTGGGTTCCCTATCCTGGAGTAGCTACCACCCAAAGACCAGCAAGAACAAACATGGCCATTGTTCTTGCCAAACATGCAAATGGGCCTTGCTATATGCCGAAATTATTATGAGGTTCCTTGACCGGAAACTTATGGGGTACTTTGAAAGTTCATGAAGACGCTTCGACTCGAGAATTAGGCTCAGAAGCGGGACGAGCAGCAATGCTTTGGCTGCACACAGGTCAGCGATTAAACAGACCAGGCCGACAGACGTCTATCCCCGCGATCACCTTCCATGGCTACTATTAGACTCGCCCGGATCTGTGCTCCATGTACCCAATACCTCCCCTTTCTCACTGCAGCAGCTCCACAAATGCGGCTAGACTCCCCCCACCCTTCCATAGCACGAGCTGAGAAAGAATAACAGTGATTCTAAACCGCAGAACCCCACCCTACCCCCACCTCACAGATCACTGCAAGCCTGCTAGTACTCATGGGACTGCAGCTGTATTACCTATGAGAGAATGGGCAGGCCGAACTGCGAGCCTCGAAGCAGTGTGCTGTCTGGAATGTCTTGACCCACTTACCACTTCCTGTGTGGGTAGGTGGGCTTCCAGCCTCAAATTTGACCCCAGAACCTTAAGGTATGCTGTGATATTACTTGAACTTGAAAATCAGACATAAATCATATCATAACAGATGTGGACTCACATGCAACAGCAATATCAACGCAAGCTAACGCTGCAGGGGAAACAGGCTAATTGAAGAACCAGGAGAAACTTGTTCATTTAAGGCACAATGTTGTGTGCCATCTGTGACTGAGAATCTTGTCCAATAAAATCACCATTGTCTAGGAAACCTAAAAAAATATATGGCTCATTTATGTGGATGAAAACTCATTATGTGATTCCTGAAGTTCCCCGTCTGTGTCAACTCCCATCCAGAGCCGTCTTGTTCTCTGGCTGCCTATTTCTCGAAGGAGAACACGAATCAGGCCCCGAATCAAAAACATTACCGTTAACCATAAAAGCATGCAACCAAAATTCAGGGAACTCATTTGCGCCAAAGCCCTTGAAAGTACAATCTTCTTGACCTCGGGCAAAGAGTATGGTAGGCAGTAGGTAGAAGAACCATAGAAAATTTTCACTTAGCCAATGTTCATGTCCTCTAGGCCTTCAACAAATGAAGGATCCTGAACCGGTCTCTCTAACTCCTGCTCGTATTCGACATACTGTATTTAGTTTCCTTGCCCTAAATTGCCGGTGACAACATGGACACTGGCAATTACATCTATCCCACCCTTGCCAAGATCGGAGTGGCCCTTCTCATTAATGAAAAATTATTATTTTCTGACACGGGAAAAAGAACTTAGAAGTAGAGCCAGCTTCTGCGTGAGTCACGGCCCCACCGCCAAAGACATTGTTTTTAATGAGGAATCGTAATGAAAACGGAAAACAAGGCAGGAAAACAGGAGAGCGGGCTGTGTACGCATCTTCCCACATGGTGCCGACTGAGGGACCCAGAGCGACAAAAAGAAAGGGGGCTAATAGAGAGCAGATGTAATGGAGCGACCCTGGCAAAACCCTAGCGAGATCCGCTAATAAACAGCCATTTTAGCTTAAGCAACAGCAGGGTAACAATATGCACTAATATGCAACCAAAAAAACCAACTTCTCTTCCCATCTGTGTAAAAGGCTCTGGCCTATTCCTGAGGCCCCGTCCCTAACTTTAGAAGCCCTGATGACAACAATGACACTAAACTTAAGGTTCCTACCTCAGCCAGGCGTTCCCTTTGGACTTCCACCTACATGGGTGACTAACCTCCGATGCTTGCCATTCGAGGAAATTAAAGTATTGCTTTGGCCTAGGATGAAGGTACAGGAACATAACCTCACTACGGTCTGGACCATGCCGGAAAAGCACTGAGCTAACTGTTGCTTAAAATTTGTTGGAAGCCGGTAAATTTTGAATAGTCTGCGCGAAGCAGGATTTTTTAAATTTTTTTTAACTACTGTTTTTGAACCCCAGTCTATAGCAGTCAGTCTTAAACGTCAACCTGAGGCCTTGGAGCAGATCGTCAAAATGAACAGAGACCCCGTCCATTTGTATATGATGAAGTGGTTAAAAGGTATGAAGGGGTTATGAAACAGCTGAAAGACGAGACGGGGGGGGTCTTGGCTTTGCAGCTAGAGCTTGCGCGGCTGAACCCTCGTGGGGCCGTGGTCTTGAAAGCTCCCTGCTGCAGGTGCCTCCTGCCCGCTTGCGGGCACCGCGCCCTTTCTTTGCGGTCTCGGCAACCCCCTGAGGTCCCCGGCCGTGCCCGGCGCCCGCCTCAGGCCGGACGGAGGGGCTGCCAGAGACTACGTCTCTCCCCCCCTGTCACGTGACCTGGCACGGCGGCGGACGCAGCTGTCTAGGTGGCCCCGAGAGGCACTGGCAAATCGGAGGCGTCGAGCCAGCGCAGGGAACCGACACCTCCAAGTGGGGTCCTCATGATTGGTCTTATTTTTTTTTTTTCCTCAGCCAATCGACACCAAGAAAACAGCAGCACGGCTTCCGATACTGCTGACAGCCACAAATGCGTCTTTTAGCTGTTAGCTTTAGGGTATCAGTAATACCCTAGTAGGTAAAGGCGTCGGTGTTCAACGCGTTGCTTTCACATTGTAAATGCGGGCTACTCTGGCAGGTGTCTTAAAACCTGTAAAATTTTACATCTTTCAAATGAGCAAACCAACACTTCGAGCAACATCCCTTCTTCCAATGGCAGCTGCCATTCTAGGCCTTTCTTTCCGCCCGCTCTGCCTGCCAGCCGATCTGCCCATTTTTCAGCCTTAGCTAAAACCAAATGCTCCAGATGTTCAGACTTGGGACCCAAAAGTGAGCGGAGGATCGACTACCCATACCCCCCCTCCCCCCCACCTTACCACAATGACCCAATAAAGCCATTGTTATAGCTCATGAGTTTGTTTACGTGACTGTGCTCCTGGGCCGTGGCCACCACTCAGTTTCCATGTTTATTTTTCAAGATTATTACCAAACGCTCAGTCTAGCCCAGCAGAGCTCTCAGTGACACACAAGAAACAGCCTCAGTTTCGCATCGCTGCCAAACCCTTGTGCATTTACATATTAAAAAAAAAAACAGCTTACTGGACTCTCCGTCCATCCGTCATCTAAGCAATTATCCTGGTCAGGACCACCAGGAGGACGAAGAACCTATTCCAGGCAGCGCAAGGCACAGATCAGGGGGACACCCTGGAGAGCACATCCCTCTAGTCATTTTCAGTAGATGCTAGCCCACTTTAAATGACGTTAACCCAAAAGGCCCTTACATGCACGCATACTTTCCGAATCCCAATGCACATGAGATTCCTGTCACTGGACTGTACTTGTATGGACGAAAACCACAGAAATAAGGCCCGCGACCAGAACTGGACCCATAAATCCTCGAAGCCTGAAGCGAGAGAGTGCACTCCGGCAGAAGTGATTAATTTCGAATAACAGCGTTTGTCTCTAGAAATTCTCCAGGTTGCATCTTCATTGTAGCTTCAGGCCCGTGGGTTCAGAACCGGGACTGAAAATGGGCCATCTGCTTCACGTCACCTCGAAAGCTGCGATAACGCGAGGCGATAAAACGTTTTTGTTTTTTTTTTCCAATAGCCTAAGAGTATGGAACAAATTATGAAACTGTGCCTTCAAAGACTGTGTGATACCACAGTGTGTCCAAGCGCCGAAACTGAGAAGGGTGTCGACTGAGCGCTCATGTCCAAGTCCAACAAACCATCCAACGAAACCAGAAAACCAGGCTCACTGTTAAAAACATGTCCTGACCACTCCAGTCCAAAACCTGAATATGTAGACTCACTACCTCAACAACATAGGGTGGTCCACCTTCATGAGATTCAAAAACAAAATGCATTTCTACATTTACTATGACCGAAATATATGGTCGTGTGCGTGCTTCTACGTGTCTACAGCTATTCGGAAATCCTTATCCTCTAACTTCTCGCCTTCCAACAAGTACTGATAACTGGTCAGTTGCATCTCCTGAATATATTTATAGCCATGTTTAATTTTACATTATGGTTGCAGATAAATATAATTCTTCGAACCTAACTTGAAATAACTAGAATGAAAAAAGTGGCCTAAAACCACTGCGATGAAAACGTGAAATCTCAGACAACATAGGGGTAAAATACAGTGTGGGGCAGACAGGATGAAATAGCATGTCCATAAAAGAGAAATATATTTCCATAATTAAAAAAGGCCTTTTATCTCCAAGTATAAGAAGCGGCATTGCCCTGAAGAGAAACGACAAAAAAAAAAAAACAGACAGACGCCACTTGAGTTCAAAATGCCATCTGAGTTAAGATGTTGAGGTGTTCCTCTCATAAGCCTGAAATGTTCTACAGAAGGAAAAAAAAAAAAAAAACATATTTCCTAAGCGAACTCTAGACTGCTCCGTTGAGATGAAGTCTGGTGTGTCACTATTTTCTAGGCAAACTCCAGCCTGCTCCGTGGAGATCGTCTGCTCTTTTTCCCTTCCTCATTAAGGATGGGAAACACCAGCGCTATAAAGTTCTTGCTGTTCGTTTTGCTCCAATGCACCAAGCTTAAGAATCCAAGGATCTCCTTCAGTCCAGATCATGATCCAGTCAGATGCAGTTTCATTTGTAATAGTCACAGACCATCCCGTGCCTGATGTCTAATGAGGGTAATTTCAGGCCAACAGCATTGCACCCTCTGTGAGCTCTCACAATGTCACTTACCGTGAAACTCACAGTCCCCGTAGCCAACTCTCTTTGGTAACGACTGGCCCATTAGCTCAATGCCTCATCATTCCTCTCACATCACTAGTTTTGCTTTACATTACGAGGAATCATCTGTGCCGAGTTCAAATTGTTCTCACCCCCCCCTCCCCTCCCCACCATAGCACAAATCCCACAATTGAGCAACACGATCTGTCCCGGGGGAGAATGACAAGGAAGTGACACACCGAACTCGCACCAAATTTCCAGGGGCTACAGGGAATCCACACAGGATATGACCAAGGGTATCGTCATCACAGATTCAGTTATCCCAAGAGGGCCACCTCCCCCGATTCAAGTCCCCGGGGGGCTTGGGGAAGCACGTCAACAGGAACACGTGCACTAGTCCCGCATCATCCATGCAAGATGCCCATCAGATCCTTCGGAGGTCGCAGTGTGCCGTTCCGTGGGTTACTGGTTAATACCCCAGTATCGATAGAGTGATGTCGTGGCGTATGAATGTATGACGTGCACACGCACGTAAACCAGGCGCCGTATAAGGATGGCGCCGTATAAGGATGACTTTAAATGAATTTCACTGGTGGGGCCACGAGCAAAGCCTCCAACTCGCAATTTCTTCAGGGACTGGCTGACCCCGCTGACCCTGCTTTCTCAAAAAAAATGGATATAAGTGTCTACTAAATATATAAAAGGTAACGTAGAGATGGGCCTGGAGTGCGGATAAGAGGTGGAACGTTTCTGGGCTCTCTGAGACCGTCATGTGCCCAGCACATGTATCCAGCACTCGGTGGTCAGATGACCTCTGCAGGTTCGTTCTGTGTCACCAGTTCTCCCAGCACACAAACTGGCGACGATGCAAAAAAGTAATCCAACAGAAGACATATTTTGTTTCTCTGGTCATTATTCCTGAGTTCTTTTACTGTGTTTTATGACCCTTTACACGAAAAAGTACCTCGCAATTCATAATAAGTCACAGTACCAGCACTGAAAATCAGTGAGACAGCGAAGTAAAAACAAGCGAAAGTCCAGTCATATGATTTACCGTCCAGTCATCATCATTCCTGTTTGTCTGAAAGCCCAAGCTGTAAGACATCTGTACCTTTCCAGCTTGCATTTAAATCACTTCTGCATACTAAGGTTGTGGGCTGATAAAGTGGGAAGGAGGACGCATCTCTCATTCTCCGGTGCTGTGAAGAAACAGGCCCCCACTTCTGATTATCTGGGCTCTGACACACCATTACCGTTGACTGTGAGGTATCATCCACCAAAGAGGTGCCCCCTCTACAGGAGCAGCAGACGACCGGGGTCAAAGTTCACACGATGCAGTCGTCACATCCTGCGAGACGTCAGCAAGCAGCATTAGAAGGAAACATCCTTATAAAGGGATAGTGACCTTTTGATTATGTGTACAGGCAGATTTCGCGTGCGGATGTCAAACTCCCAACCACAGGAATTGTGTTCAGTCTCCTGGGCTAACCTGTATTAGCCTATAGCACGAAGCAAAACGGAAGCAGCCATACAGCACAGCTCTCCAAAATGGAAACACGCAGGGTCATTTCTCCGAGCCTTGTGAGGATGTGATGTGATACGACACCCTCAGGCCGCCATGCTATCCCATCATGCTCCCTCTCGGAGATGTCTAACAGTGTCAAGCAAGGCCACCATTTTCATATCAATACAGCCCATTCATGTACAATATGGAGTGGGGGGGGGGGGGGCGAGTTGTTCAGCTTACCTCATCTGTCAGGAGCAGAGGAATGTTGCACGGAACGAGCGTGCAAACTCGGACGTACCCTGCTGCAGGCATTCGGAAGGACATGAACTACCAAGCTAGAGATGTACAAGTGAATTAGGCAAACACACAGGCTTTGGCTGAAGGAGAATCCTCCTTGTTTCTCTGATTAAAATTTCATTCTCTGGGGTATTGGAGTTTGGCCAAACGCCCCGATGTGCTGTTAAGTGTTTAATCCCCTTTTGACAGAATTTCATATAGAGTATAAATCTCCTGCTTTGCTTTCAAAGTACTGCCTTAGTTCTTTTGTGAAACGTGCCTTCTGTCACATCGGGGCCACCATGCCCTATAAGTAACTTGGTCGTTTTGCACTGTGAGATGTTCCTAAAGACAACCCATTCGCTAACTGGGAATACTGGTACTCCCACCCCATCCAAGATTCCTACTGGCGTCTTCTAGAGGGTCGAGGAGCATGAAGATTGAAAGAGGCTTTCTGTGTTGGCACCCTCTCTAATAGGTGGACCAGCATTGAAAAGAGGTTAGAAGAAGTAAGAATGATGTCTCCCCACCATTGGTTTAGTGATTAAAGCTCCTTCACAAGCTTCCATCAAGGAAACTAGTCTGTGGTTTGGGACAGAAAACTCAAGACATGGCAAGTCCCACTAATTAATATATTTGGTACAGGACAAATAGTTCTATAACTATGTTTGTTTTCCGGCCCTTAAAATTGCCCTCATCCTTTCTTCCGCCTATGATGGTGATCTTTATATTCTCACTCAAAGCTTTCCTCCGTCATATCTGAGAATTAGTCACCCATGACATGCACAGACGATTGGCCGTGTTTGATTGGAACCCTCCTCTTCAAAAAGCCAATATTTCCGAAATGTGGTCTCCTTGGCAGGGGATGATACCCGAACGATGAAAACCATCGGATGTTAGTGAGCCAAATGCATTTTAAAGACATTCCCAACTGCAATGAAACCGTGCAATTGACTTAAGTTACATGCCACTCCCTGGTATTAGTGTACATTTTGAGGTTTGTCGGAAGACCATTTCCTAAATACCCTAAACCAGATCATCATTTCAGGCTAAGCTTCTTCTAATGATACTTCTGAAGATTGGACCGGGTTTGAAATATGTTAAGGTCTGAATATATGTGATGTACTGTTATTATGACTAAGACAACTTGTCATAAAAGCTAATGTGAAAGTTCCATGCTCCATAAAACACTCAATTTTTCAACCCATTTTGCGCTGTGGGGTGTTTCTATACTTAAATAAATAATGTCCTAAAGATGTCCTGTGGCGTTGCATTTTTTTTATCAAATCTTGGTGGAAATAGGGTTAGGGCTTTGTAGGGTTCATTGGCGGAGTAGAACATTAATACCACTGAATGAGAATAGTTGCCCAAGGAAAGGGGGCTAGCTAAGGCCAGCATATTGTAACCGTAACCAGGACGCATCAGGCTGGTATTTCAAAACACTGCCCTTAGACGAGGATGCAACACTAGCTACTACATTACTGCATCATGGGACTCAACGAACGCCCAAACGACCAAGTAGATCAAATAATGCGCAGCTAGCCAAGCTGTCAAAAGAATACAGGCAGGCTGACCATGTCACTGGCTGAAGCAATGTGAAATTCACAGCATTCATTCAGAGTCCGCCTACGGGGACCATCCTGCACAACGCACACTGACCCTTAGCACGATTTTATCTACCTTGTTTAGTGCAATAAATAAATAATTATTCAGCAGTTCTGACAAAATATGAGCCTTTTTCCATGTAAAAATTACCTGCCGTGCAGGTGAACCTCTGGTGCCTGTTTTAAGGCTGAAAGAATCTGAGGCTTAAATACTTCAAAGCCTTGCGAGAGGTTTGAAATCCAGGCGTGTTTTCAAATTGACGTTTCACCTTTTTTTTTCTCCCATATATGTAATGAGAGCAAAATAGCGCCCGGGCTCACTTCACATCACAGCACAGCCCAAAGTAACCGCCATTTTTTTCTTGTTCCCTGCACTCGTGTTGATTGATTGATCACAAACAGAATTAAGGATATGAATGGCAATAAAAGAAACATCCCTGATGCAATTTGTAAAAGGTTTTCAGGGACGTGTCTTCTGATGTGGCGATCTGTAATGCCTTTGTCCTACAGAAATCCTCCAGTCATGCAGTTTTGTTGGAGGAAAATGTAGAAGGAGAAAAAAAAAACTGCAAATTATGAGTTGAGTGGATAAAAACATGTTTAAACAGCAGTGCGGATCAATAGTGTTTGCTGCCTAAAAATGTGTCTGACCAGAGTTAAGGTAACTGGAAGCTCAGTTTTACTCCTTGGTAGATATACAGCAGGTTCTGAGCCTTTTGATAGGACTGCTTTGGCATTTTATTTCCCACTCTTCTTGAATTACACATGAGCAGCTAGGACGTGCTGACGGAAAAGCAGTCGCCTGGGTGGTAAAGCGGCCCGCTCCCCCTGGTGGACACTGAGTGCGTTGCGGGCATTCCCCGACACGTCGCAGCTAGTCAGGGGTTACGTTCTGTGCATCATGGCCCTGGCCGAACTGCCTAGGCGGGACACCATCAGCAGCGGACCTGGACGGAGCGAAAACGTTTCAGCTGAAAGAATCGACCCAGGTCTCCGCTTTACGGTGGCGGATTTGAGGACGACGAAATCAAGGACTGCGGAGAAGTGGCTACTGGCAACCCCCCCCCCCCCCCTCCAAAGTCACTTCTGCCCCTGTAAAGTGGAGCGGAGGGCCCCACCCTCGCCTCGCCCCAGGCCTTGCGTCAGAGTAATCATTCCTTAAGACCCCATAATGACTATCTGCCAGATGACACTGCCTCGCTAATCCTTAATGAGCAGCAATTACGGGGCATCCCTTTTCCGACCACAGGGATACCGGCACGACACACGACACGCTCACACAGACGGGGGGGGGCACTAAATGCAGCTATGGCACCGAAGGAAGGAAAGCAGCCCAGCATCTCACCCACATACGCAGTGGCATCCAGTGGACGAAAATTAGCGCCTCAGACAATTCGAGGCACAGCGCTGTGAAATTCTTGCCCATCATATTAGGGTAATTACGGCAGAATGAAAAATTGCAGCGTGTGTAATAATACCCCCCTTTAAATAAAACACCAGCCGGATCTGGGTGCTTTCAGAGTCCCGCTCCTTGCAGAAGTTGCTCCTCTCGGTCGCACGGACGACACGCGGCACCCCCCGAGCACTGCCCGTGTTGACCCCAGGGCACAGACGTCGTACCATTCGCTCCACCTTACATTTTCACATTATGGATCTGTTAATTAATATATCTTTGAAATAACCATGGGACATCCCAGCAGGCTGTTGCCATGGAATCCCATTGGGTGACAGTATGCAAACCATCCACAGACCCGCTGGCATAGTGAATCGCTTCACTTAAGGTCAGGCTGTCCTGTAATAAGAACGCAGCATTTCAGAAAATAAGGCTAGAATTTACAGTATTCCGAAGTACATATTTATTGTTGCTTAAATAATATACTATGTATTATTATAAGACCACACTTTAAGTGCTAGTCAGACCTGGGATACAGATCACTGTGAGTGATATCAGAGCTGGGGGCAATGAAGCATCATTACAGGAATATCGAGCGACATTTACGAATTCTGTTTCGCATTTTGATGCGTACATTCGCGACTCCTGTGGTATTGTTTAAGCACATTTCATTTCCAAATAAGGCATTTCCATGCACCGACTGCTATCCCACACACCGGGAGAAACTTCATGGAAACTCAATATTATGAAATGCAGTTAGGCATAGAACTTTAAAGCTGCCTGATGGAAAGGTGGCTGGGGGGTAGCATACTCTTCTATTCTGCGCATTAATGTGTGATAGCCACCCAGCGTAGCTAAGGGTGTTGCGTACCTGCTGCTATTCGTCGCAAGAGAAAATGCGATTACGAAAATGCGCCCCGGCCGTTATCGGTGATGCTTCTAAGACTGCACACCCAGCACCCACCAGACAGATGACCAGTTTGTGCCTGGGATTCTGGGGCGTGCGTGTGTGGGGGCATAACCCATCTCACTCCCCAGGAGCGAGAGCTGAGAACTAATGGATCTCCGGAGAGGAAAGGAATCCCCCAAAGACGTTTGGTTTGGCAGTGCCTTCGGGGGATGGCTGTTGGGGGGGGTCGGGGGGGAATAAGCACCTGCCACAACAGACCAGTGAGCGCAGACGGGACATTCTTGCGGATCGGAGTGGGGGGGCAGGGGGGAGCCGACGGCCGGCTGCTCAGCTCCACCGTGAATCCCACCCCGGCTGCTGCCAAGGAGTGCGGGGGCCACGAGGGCCGTGTTTATGTAACACTCATGCACCAGTGCACGGGGGGAAATTGGGTATGCAACATTTACCGTCTATCCCGAGTGGAGCGGCCACCGAGTAGCCCTCGGACGCCTGTCACTCACGGACGGCTTTTGTTTGAGGAAGACATCTGCTCGCTACATACGCGGGGACCGCTTCTTGCCGTCCGCGGCGTAACGGTTCGGGGTGAGCTCCTGCGGGGTAGGCTGCTCAGGTGCATAAACTGGGCCCAGTGCACCCTGGGAAATCTGCTCATCCTCAAACAGAGCTTGTGACTGAACCAAGGATCCCACAGATTCGTTCCAACGTACCCGAGACTTTAATAAAGACGAACGCGAGTGGAAGGGATTGAAATCAAATGGCATCGCGGCGAGAATCGTGGTTCTAGGGTGAACTTTGTTCGATGCGTGTCGCAGTTGGCTTTTTTTTATTCTGCCTGAGCCTGTCCAGCTTCTCAAAACTGTCGGATTCGATATGAAGTACCGTTCACAACATTTCAATAGTGAAGAGCCAGTCTAAACATCTGGAGACGATGACACAAGAGTAGAGGTTTGGCTGACAGACGCCCCGGTCTTCTGGCTTCCGCTCCACTCCGTCACAAATGATCTTAGAGTCTCTCTCCGTTTTTAGAAACCGTAAATGTAAAAGTCACCTCCGGAGCACTCGGAGGTTCCAAGCTCATCGCCGATTGTTTCATCCCAGTTCGTCGTTTTTTTTCCGAATAAAGTTCTTAGCCAGACCCGCGACTCCCCAACATCTGAAATATTGATGTGTCTAATGCTCTGCAGACTATATTCACACAATGCTAGTGATGTAAAATTAATCTATTCGGTCAATTTAATGAGATACAGACAACATATGGCAGAAACCACACTCTCACAGCACATATTTCTCTAGGAATGTACATAGAAAGGATCCCAGCAACTACCGTCTCCATCCAGTCATGTGTCTCTTTAAGAAGCGATGGTCAAACGGCGAATCTCTCACCGCCTTTCCTGTTGTTACGAAAGTTCCCTCACATTCTGGGGCTACAGTTGTCCACATAATAAACTGACTGTGTGATTCTGGCTCAAAGCAGAATAGGAACCGTCCAAATCAGTCAGACGCAGTGTCGGGCGCTTGTCTCCACACGATTAGACTTAAGTCCCATACAAACCGCCCAGCCCAAGACATAACCAACAAGTCCCTAGGAGTCAGTCAGTACCATCCGCTCAGGTTTCCTTGACTATTCTGAATCGGGGTCAAAAGACGACACCTAAAGGGTTTTTCACCAAACTGGAATAAAAACCATAATTACAGGTATACTTAGCTCTTCTTTCAATTGTCTAGTTAATGAGCAATTGGGGATGATCCCATCTGTTTGTTATTAACTGAACAATATATTACCCTAATAGTTAAACGGACAAAGGTAACCAAGGGGGGGGGGACCTGTAGGATGTAATACAATTTGTTAAACTGCAAATCGCTGTAATCTAAGGAATACCGTCGCACGTTTCACAGAGGCAATGAGGAAACTACAAATTGTAGGCAAATTCTTTGGCTTGTGTTTAAACTGTTATTAGACTTAGTAGGAGCTCGGAGCCCATGCCAGGATCTGTGTCCGTGTGTTTATGCTGGATAGTGAGTTTTCTGTGTGCGCTCAACAGACGTCTGGACCACCACTTTAGAGAGCCGCGTTGTTTTATTATTACCAGCTGCCGTGAAGATAGCAGGCAGCAAGCCGCAAATCCTCTGTTAGTGCTGGTCTTTTCGACCTCAGCGATCGCGACAGAATAATGACGCTCCTTCAGTTTTGGTCCATACCTGGGGAAGGTCGCATGCATTGGCAAACCAACCGCCCCAAAGGTCACAAACCGGTTTAGGTTACAGTAAACCTTCATGCGGCACCCATTATCCAGCAATACCACGCAGCAAATCGTCTAAGGTGACTTTTGGAAATAAAAGGCAACATGCGCTACTTTGCCCCATTAACGGCTAATTCCAGGCTTGTTTCTGACGTCTAGCCCTGAGGCAGAGATCAGTTTGTTCGTCCAGAAAAGGTGAAGCGAAGAGCACGTTTGAAGGACCCGGAGTTGTTTTATCGCCCCTTTCGCTCCTATAATCGATCAACCTGCTGTGGCACCTGCAGTGCCGTGTATCCAAGAGTAACTTAACACACATTTTACTATTATAATTAAATCTATTATTATTCATATTAATATTATTATCATTATTATTATATTGTCGCCAATGTTTTATTATTGTTACAAATATAAACAGGTATTTCACTTTATTTTTCTGAATTATATAATTAGCTAAAATTACGAAATCATAATTCCGGTGGCATGATGAAATATTATAAACCCGGCTTTTTGAAAATACTATATTGTCTTCTGTTCGTAAATGTGATATATATCTCATTTCATTGGGCATGCGGCTTCATCTTACTTTTTCCCGGTACTGTAAAGCGAATGAGTTTAGCCTACCCGAAATAAGCAGTGCTTGGTCCAGGCAAGCTGATGAGGACTATGAGAGTGAACGATAACCATCCCAGGAGTAGGTGTCCATCCAGCATTTTGCTGCGACTCCAGGGCAGATCATTTCGTTTCTCCTGAGTTTCTGTGTAAAGTTCCTACTTGTACGATCTGCACTTCTTATAAAGTGACTGAGACCGCGCTCCTCCCATTAACAGTCAGGGGCGAGCGAGAGAGAGAGAAAGGGAAGGGGAGAGTGAGTGAGTGAGTGAGAGAGAGAGAGAGAGAGAGAGAGAGAGAGAGAGGGAGGGCGTCTGTGTGACAGGGAGTTTAAATCCCCGTAGGAGGTCTGCTGATCTACTTCATTCAACCCACCTCGCATATGCTACATCCAAGTGTCACTTTTACGAACGAGCTTATAGAGATCTGGTCTGATGAAAACACATTAACAATGACTGTGACCTTAAATTGCTCCACAGCAAAGCTTTCCAAGTACATTTCGTTTTCTGCTTTAGGGATTAACTATGAAGATATGGGGAAAAAATATATTAAGATGCACGGGTTTTGTTTCGGATGAATCAAATAGTTTAGTTGGTACACTGAGATGTATAGCAGGTTAAGGTTGTCCTATGGATGTTCTCCTGTACTGCAGAATATATGACTGGATATGATTCAATAGCAAAAAAGTTAAAGAAAAATAGGCCTACAAGTAATGTAAAGTCTCAGAAATAATATACGTTGGTTCTATGCATAAATCATAAATGTATGAACTTCTGTGAACCATCTGGTGTCCATTTTAAGGTGGGGTACTTGTTTGAGTGTGTGCGTGCGTGTGTGTGTGTGTATGTGTGTGTATGTGTGTGAGCAGGTTTACCTATCCTTATGGGGACACAATGTCCCCATAACGTGATAAATATCTGTTTTTTTCCCTTATGGGAACCAGTTTCCTGTGTGTGTGTGTGAGCAGGCATACCTGCCTTAAAGGGACACAAAGTTTCCTATAATATAATATACAATTTAATAAAAATCTGTGACTGCAATGAAAGCACAAAAAATGTAAAAACTATTGTATATTGCTTGGTTACCTATGGTAATGGTTAGGCCTGGGTAGGTTAAGGTTTGCATAGTTAGCATTAGCATTTTCCTCATAGAAATGAATGAATGGTTCCCATAAAGATATGTTCACCCGACATGTGCCTGGCCGTGTGTGTACATGGGTGTGTGAGTATGTGAGTGTGTATGTGAGTATATGTGTCTGTGCCTGTGTGTGCACACACTAGTGCGTGTGCGTGTGTGTGTGCGCTCGCGCGCGTGTGCATTTCCAGAGCTCCCAGCTGCTCTGCCTTACAGTGATGGCTGCTCTCGCACCCGAGACCATACCACAGCCCTATCACATGCTCCAGTAGACCTCAGTCAGCTGTGCCGCTCACCCTCCGTCGAGAAAACACTGCCTCGAAGTGGCGCTTATGGCTTCTTTATGTTTCTTCATTCCCCCTTTTCCAAACTCCGTGTCACTTTCACAATGCATGCTCCTGGTCAGGAGCACCTGAAGAAAAGATGGGAGAACTGTGTCCTTCATGCTTTGGATAGCAGGAATTCCAAACTACTTGCACGTGCCCAGTGACTGACCCTAACATTTTAATGAGGTAATCGTGAGGCTTTCCCTAATCCCTTACAGGTTAACTATGCTTTGTTGTCTATCTTTCCAAGTTATCTGCCTCGTACCAGTAAGGAATCTACTTTTACCCCATTAATGCTCAATTCCATATTCATTCTTTTAAAAATTCCCATGATAAGTATGATATATGTCACTTGGGTACTCTTTCAGTCTCATAGCTTATCTCATCTCTTTGTGCTGAACCGATACATTCCATTGGCGTGCGCACCTGGTCTCACAACCCAGCGGGCCAGAGACCGTGCGTGAAATCGTCCGAGGGCATACTTCTGAAATATGGACTCTTGTTGATCCCCAACTCCTAACTGAAGCATTTCGTGACACATGGCGGGTAGCTGACATGTTTGGGGGTTGCATGCTGGTTTGTCCGTCTCGCAGAGCGCTGGGAGCTTTCGCGAAGTCGGCCAGCTGTGCCCCAGAGTGGGAACGCTGACCTGCGCGGCCATAACTGAACAATAACAATCAAGCATGATGGTAGAGTCTCTGCTGAAAGATATCCTACAATACAAACAGTGTACGGTGATAGTTCAACATTCTTACCTAATTATCCAATGTCTCACACCTGGTTCACTCTTCTTTGATTACGTCTTTTAGGTTCACTAACCAGAGGTGCATAGTCCAAGTCCAGAATGTAAAACCCCAAACCAAGACTTTGTTTCAACCAACTAGTTCAGCAGAAAGAGTCACACTCACAGAGTACTCAACTGGTTATTTAATACAAAATCGTGGTCTGGATTTCTTTTACCTTCTGGATCCTCTATCCACTATCTACTATCCACTTCTATAACTAAACAAAGTAAACCACTGCAAAACCTGTAGATTGCTATGAATGCGTATGCAAGGTCCTTTGTGTAGGTCCATCAGTGAGGACCTTGACTTTCCCTTTGACAAGCCTAACTTGCATCACCATCAACTGTGTAGACTTGTGGTGTCTGCAGGGAGACTGGATCTGTATGGTCGTCCACAT
>JAABNY020000082.1:3612582-3634722 GCA_015164015.2 Brevimyrus niger
TTCTAATAGGATAAGCTCGTTAATGCTCTGGAACTGTACATCCCTGCGTGTGATTTTCTCTCACGTAGGCTGCAATACCTCGCGACGGGCACCTAGAGGGATGTCATCTCCCTTCAAACAACGTTAAGAAGGCACAGGCTTAACGGAAAGCACCCTCTAATCCTCCCCGAATCCATATCAACTGCCATGGGCCCGAGTGCCTCCTATTCTCTGGAGCCTCGTCTGCCAGTACATTCCGCACCTAGCCTGTCCGCACCGGGCCAGTCGAACTGCAGCATTACATACTGCAGCTTTACACACACTCTGCCGATAAGCTGGAACCGGCGGAGGGGTAATATGTGGGGCTGGACGCCATCTCTGCCTCAGTCTGTCGCTTGTTTGACTTGCTTTTTCTCCGGGCCAGATTAGATCAACACGCTGACCCGCCCGCCAATCGCAAATCATAAACACAGAACTTGATGCCTTTATTTCATACCCAGGGGCTGGGTGCTTTGATCAGCTGGAATCCTGCCATGCAGATCGGGAGCCATGGTGGTTGAGAGGATCGGGCCTTTTGATTTAATCTGGTCCTCAGAACTAGGACACACTCTCTGAGAGAGAAAGGATCAGGCCCCAGAAAATGAGAATGACAGGAGTGTCATTTATTAAAGGACAAGGCCTTGGCGAGGTGTCCCGCTAATTTATTCATGACAACGCTTGTTCGCGCACCAAATCGTCGTCAGAATTCAAAATCCCTAAGCAACAGCATTTAAGCAATTGAGGAAAAACCATGCATCGCTTTGCTTTTCACAATAAAAAGGTCAGCAATTCTTTAACCTTTGACGATGATGGCCACATTTCCCAATGGTGAGTCAGATATAGACTCCAGATTTAACTGCCTAATGTGTTTTACGTGATAGACGATACCTTGTCCCACCAGTCTCTGTTCTTGTTACAGTTAAATGAATTCATTACAGCCCCAAAATAAACCACTGTGTGCATTTCTGAAAAAGACTTGCTTAAAAGTGACCAGAAGATGCCACTGAATTCACAATCTTAAGCTGCGGGATCAATCGAGGGTCTATGACTAGACAAATCTGGCAAAACGTTTTTGAAGTTACCTGACACCAGTTTTAGGCAGGTAGTTTGGAAACAATTAGGCTAAACCTGATTCGTCTTGGTTCTTCTGTAACACAAACTGATGTGTTGCCCTGTGGCAAAATAAGGTTTGGGAGGCTTACTTGGAGGTTTCAGCCCCAGTCTTTCAAGTTTACCTGCCGACCAGAACAGCAGGTCTAACTCTTGTAGACTGTCACCTTGAACCTCGTGCCTTTTGTTTGCCGCGGATCTCCGATGGCCACGGTACCCCTTGTTGTGATCGGAGAGGTGTTTCTTGGGGAGCTATAACTGGATCTGGGAGTTAAACACGCCGCAGCGTCGGGGGGAAAAGGCTGTCATCTATCATTTGAATATTTCGCCTGACATCTCAGTCGCGGTCCAGACATAGAATTTGATCTCCTAGACCAGCGTTTCCCAGTCCGGTCCTCGGGAATCCACCGACAGTCCATATATTCCTTCACTTCCAGCTCCCTCGTGTCTGGCAGGGAGCTCAGGGGGAAAACATGGGCCGGCTGTGGGACCCGAGGGACGGGGCTGGGAAACGCTGCTCCAGACTGACATTGCAGTAAAACCCGAGTGGTCTGATGCCTTCAGTAGGAACTGAGTGTGCAGGCATGTTCCACACGTGCGGCACCTGCTGTGGGCCAAAGCTGTATTTCTTATCCCTTCTGTAACACAAACCGACGTGCCTCTTTCTGGACTTCACACAAAGAAAAGTAGGTATTAATAATACATCTTACGTCGCATAATGAGCCGCTGTAGGATCGAATAAGGCAACGTACTTCTCTAAAATTCACTTTTGGTGTGTAAGCAAAATTGTACGACAAAAAAAAAAAAAAAAAATGCTTTTAATAGAGCTGATTACCAAATTTGAAAGTCACCCAATACTGGTTATGGAACAAAATGTGACTCTTAAGTCACGCTTAAGTCAATGATCCAAATGGTAAACTAAATTGCTACTTGTGCTACCAGATGCTGAGTTTGTAATATAAACAACAAAGTCTTTTAATCTCTACAGCCTTATTACCACTGCCATTAATACGGCTGGTGGCAAATATTTACAGGAAACATAATTAGCGTAAACTAGAATGTAGTCTACTGTGGAATCATGATACAATATTCAATGATTGCTGGACGTTCACATTTGAATAGCAAAGAAAAGAAAAATGGAAAACGAATGTTACACGGCTCATTGTTCAAGTTTGGGTGAGTCTGAGCAAGCACTTCTTTCACATGTATGTGAGACCACAAAGGACCAGTGTTGTTGTCACAGAAATGGAAAATAATGTTTGTTTGACTATGGATTAAAATATATCTAATCTCCACAAAGATAAAACACAGTTTCGCTTTATCGCAATTTCCCTGCCAGAAATCCTCACGTCTATCACGTCTAGCTGTGGAGCCCCCAGTGGCCACATACGGCAAGGCAGGCTGGGTCACAGTGTGATCACGCGGGTCAGAGCCAGTGTGCTCTGCCAAGGACCGGTACGGAATAAGAGGGGAGCTTTCGGAAAGGAGTGGGGGGTAAACGAGAGGTGGGGGTCTACGCCAAGACATAAGCATATCATACAACCGGGCAGTCACTTTACTCTGTGCTCTGTGAATAAGGCCATTCAGCATTTGCCGTGGAATTAAGTCCTTGTTATCAGCTCATTTAATCTGAAAGGAACAATAATAACTTCATATTTAAAGTAATTGCCTTCGAATTCCTGTCACTCCTGGAACAGGTCCCCTCCAGATTAAACCGCATTTGAGAATACCAATAAAATAGTAATTCAACACCCCCCTCCACGAAAGATAAAACCACTAAAATTGCAATTTAGAGTTCCTCCAGGATAAAACCACTATGGTAAATGACACTAAAATGAGACCTAATTTACGCTGTAAAAACTTGTGAAAATTTGATTAGGGTTTTGTATGGGTTACGGTCGATGAGACGCGCCGAATAAAACCATCTGGGGCGTCGTAAAATCTCCCAGTAAACATCGCATCGCGGCACATAGCAGAGAAATAAAACGCTAAAAGTAGTTCTTTCGGAAGATTGATTTACAGGGCAAAATTTTCAGCAGACTGGCCAAAAACATGCCTGTATACAAAACCAGGCTTTTATATTTTGAAACTCTAACTTTTTGACTGATAACCTAAATAGAGGACTGACAGCTTAAATTCCCTCTGTATATTTAATAAAACGCGACTAGAAATACGAGATACGAGTTTTAAATATAAAGCAACATTACGTCTTGTAAATATTAGGTTTTATGTTATTACATGTGGAGCAATAAATATGTGACAGACATTGATATTTTCTTGGAACATCTTCCTGTTTTACACTGCTCTTTCATTGCGAGGGCTTTAAAGATAATACTTTTTCCCTCGTAGACAGAATTACGCAAACCTCGAGAGCAAATTAATTAAAAAATGAGCTACTTGTCGACGCAGTTGTGCAAGGCTTCTGCTGGAAAACAGCGGGTTGCGTGCGTGAGGCTCCTTCGTGCATCCTGTGACTAATACGTCGTCATGAAACGTTTCAACCCCCCACCGGGACGGGACAGGACAGGGGGACCCAGAAATGCATGGCTGTGATGGCCCCGTTTAAAATGCCTATGCGTTATAAGTTGTCATTAAACCATAAAAGCAATAATTATTTTTAATAACAAGAAAAATAATCAGCATGACAAGGAATGGAGGCGCGCTCCAATTACTCATAAAGAATTCTATAATAACCGGAATCGTAATCGTAATAACGCAGGGCGCGTTATTAGTTTGTTGATAGTTAATCCTATTCTGAGTCGACTGCGAAAAGTCAACCCGGTTTTACGTGCTGTGGGCTGTTTCCGATGACATTCACACGTTATCGAAACCCATGATTAGTCTTGCCTAGTATCACAGCGAACTGATTTTTATTAAGTCGGAATTTGCACGAAAATGAAACTCATTTTTAAAATTATTTTTAATTGCTGGATGCATGTTTTCTGAATCTTTGAAGAATCGAAAAAATGCCTTCATATTCATACAAATATTTATTTTTTGTTTTAAAAAATCTGTTTCACCAAATTTAGGACATCCAACTGTTTAAAATAAAACCTGTAATTATATTCGTCAAATGACTGTACTTCTTTCTCTCGCAACTGACAACATATCATATAAAGAAATTAATTAAGGTGTTTTTCTAGTTTTAAAAAGCAAATCAAAGTAACGACGATTAATGTGCGCAAATTCATAAATCGTGTCCCCAACGGCAGTGTGTCATATCAAAACAGCGTACTAAATAAAAGTGCATAAAGAAATGGCTCTGCCTGCTTCAATATATCTGTCAACATACATACACAGTTTGGCTATATGAGTCAAGCTCGTCATAAGCTCCGCGCATTAATGACGATAATTACATAACCCATTCTGTCTCTTGATTCGGTATGCGAGAGGAATTTCTAATGAGGTGTGAGATGACGGTAGCAAATAAATTGTAATTTTAATCAAGGTGTACGTTTTTGCCGATTCAGCCAATTTATATTTCACGCTGAGCCTATTTCATTATATTTCAATTTGGTATATTTTGTTCTTATGCTTTCTTTGCCTAAAATCATATCACTTAATACAGCTCTAAAGCTTTCGGTTTTCGTGTGTTTAAATAGTTTAAATACAAATGAACAGGTGCTTAATAGACCTACATTTTACAATACCAGATATTTCAGCGTCTTTTCAGCAAACAAAACTGTCGTTTTTACTGTTAGTTGTATAAATAGGGTTGAAGTTAAGCATTGCTCTGCCCAACTTGTGTGTTTTAAGGGAATCTATCACTTTGTAGAAAAAGGAAGATAAACTCTATTGAGTAACTCTGTAATCATATAATCAATAGTTAGAATCCACAAAGGGAATGCACAACTAACGTTAATTTGCGAGCATTTTTATTTATCCGGGTTTTATTCGATTTATTCATGAGTTACGCTACAACCACGCGCTCTGACAATCCAGATCGTTGTTTATCAGATTGGCGGTATTTTGCATTCAAATACAGTACCTTTAAACTTCAAAACGCCAATATCCATTATTATGAAAGCTACTAAAATAAAATATTAACGTACGTTCGCCTGTGAAACCTAATGGAGCGCATTTTACATTACGGTATAATTACCTTATTAAGTAGTAATATTATCAACACCTGATGATGCATTACAAAAATATAAGTCATCCGTAGACTACTGAGGGTTTATGTGCATGGTTTCGGTTGCTGTCTAAGTTCCACGTCCACGCCACCCCGCAAATCTGCCTTGTCCGTACGGGAGTAATCGGTGTTTAAATGCCGTGCACCTGTTTTGTAATAAACATTGACAAGGTGGACCCTTGTCCAGACTGCATTCTTAACAATTCCCGTATAATCGCAAACACCCTTACCCAGCAGTGAAGTTAAGTATGCACCTTAATCCTGCGTTTTTTTTCATAACCATTGGTCGTTCCGTCTTAACTCATTCCTATCACACTTGTCTCTAGCCGTATTGCTTCTCGTGCTATTTCTCCGTACAGAATTTCACTTGACTTCGCTTTGTAATCACCTTCAAGTGTTCGTGTCAGTTTGCACCATTGTGCACTGAATTCGGCCTGTGTTTTCCAACAGGATCAAATAATGGTGTCTCTTTAAAGTGCCATACGATACCCTTTAACTGTGCATCGGCATTAGATCGGATAACATCATATATTACTCGAGTACTGTACCTGTTAATAGTGTTAAGAACGGCACAGAAAAAAACATGCAACAACTTTCACTAAAAGTGGAGAATAGGGAAAATCTACAATAAAGGAAGAATGGCGTTGAATACTTGTGTAAAAAGTAAAAAGAAAATAAAACTTACCACCAGATAGGATAACTTGCCATGACATGCGTAAGCCCACAAAGAAACAGGAAACATCCAAGGTAGATCATCCTTGAAAAAGTTTCGGAAAACATTTTCCCCTCAGACACACGCACGCACACACGCGCGCGCACACACACGCTTGTAATGGAAAAAAATCTCAATGCAGACGAAATCTTTTCTCTTGTCTGAATGTAGCTTCTTCAGAGACAGCCCTTCGCGACCAGTCAAGGCAGAACACAGGAGTCAAATATTAAAAGTTTAAAGCAGCTTGCTTTTGGGACCCAATCAGCATGTATTGCCAAAGGGGAAATTTAGATTACACTGTTCTCTAGCGCTCTAGTTCCCCGTGTCAGTCAGGCTGAACACACACACAGGAATGAGCTAATTGCAAGAAGATAGTGTTTTAGTACTCATTAGGACTTGTGGGCATCGGCATGCCGTGTGTGATATATAATGTTCTTTAAAGGCAGAAGGGGGGTCAAATAGGGGGGGGGGACGTGGTGGGGTTTAAATAGACATGGGGACCCCTGTGGATTGGGTCGCTATAACAACCTGTCCGGATTTCACTCCCATGTCTGAAGCTGCTAAAATGCAAAAATATAAACGTGTGAATTGTGGATGTGCCTTATAATTTTATGTCCTTCCCTCCTTCTTTTCTGGTTATCCTCGTGAAGTGCGCAAATTTTAAAAACCAAATGCCAAACAAATCGTTTTTGTGTCAAGTATACACCCACAGTGTAAAAGTATTTTCCCCATTAATCTTCGAATAAACGTGTATTATTTAATAGATTACCTAAATTGTACCAAATTCACCAATCATATTGCATTGCATTACTAGATGAGAATTAGCATTAATTGGATTTATTGAGAAATTTAATAGCTTGCAAAGTAACACAAACAAAATACATTTTTGTGTGTTGTCATGCAAAACATTGACATTGGCCTTTTTAATATAAAAGCAATGTTTAATCAAATGAAGGACATTTTCGTACGCTTAAACTGTAACAGACTGGATAATTATGCATAGAGGGATGCTTCCCGGTCGCAAAATGAGGCTGCACGTGCGCGCATCCCTTTAGATACGGATCCACTGGAATCGCGCACAACAATTTCAGTTAAGGATTTAAGAAAAGCCAAGCGCTGGCATTTCCGTTATGCTTTATTCACAAATCAGCCGTCCGATGTGTTTCATTTATTTTACGTCTATGTAAATACCTTTAACTGATTGTATATTTATAATATAAATTCTTAAACCCTGTAAAATGTGTTTACTCAGATTATAGTAAAGACAATTTAATCGTTTTAAATGGACTACAGTGTTTGTTTATAAGTTGCAGTTCAATTTTCTTGTACCAGTATGAAAGGGGTCGCGTGCTGCTGGACATTTCGTAGTTTTAGGATTGAGTGCGGCTTCGTGAGCGGCGGGATTGCTGTCTGGTTCTTGTCGGCCTGGGTGAATATAATTACGAATTTCCGTTTTGATATTCCGCCTTAAGTTTATTTAAAACGTCAGCGTGTTTTATTGCCACGACGTAACGCTGATTTACCACTGATTGTAAATTATTTAGATAGTTCAGGTTCTGTCTCCTGTGAATCATACCTCTCTATTAAACCAATACTCATAATACAATTTGAAATTGGGGATGGTTAAACTTCGTTTCTTAAAGCTATTGTCATTTAGTCATATAATAAGTCCAATAAATTAGATGATTTGTAATGAGTATTGTTTTGATGATGCAGAAGAAAAAATCCCAGTAAATCCCCAAAGCCTATCAAATTATACAGAAATTTTGTGCTCTCTGGTATTTGCAAATTTAATTTTGTTTCGTAACAAACTAAACATGCACTCATGGTTCATGTAGAAATAAAACTCAAAACAGCTCTCATAAATCATAAAGTCAATAATGTTTAAAACGGTGAAGTTACGAAATATGCTAATCTACTAACAGTCTATAACAAATACAAAATGCAGGATCACGTAAACAACACGTACAAAAATATGAAAGTAGAATTCATAGGTTTTTAAAATTGGTAAGATCATCCGTCGGGCCCAATTCATTTTGCGCTATTTTGACAGTGGTACATACATACAGTAGCTTTACGCGGGCACTGGAAACCTGACAGCCCTCATTTTAAGGAAAGAGCAATCGGATGTTTGGCATTTAAACACAACAAACGCACTGACCGAAACTTTAGCCTGCATAACAATTAGCGTCGCGGGCAAGAATTGAACCGCGTTCAATATCCTTTGGGAAATAGCCCTGAGCGGATTTGCAGCGCAGCAAACGCAAGTGATGAAAATGCCACTCCAGCACCCACGAGCGCGAGCGATCCCCCTTCCGCGAAAACGCAGGTCCGTATTTCAAATCACTTGGCAAACTTCATATATCAGGGGTTTGGTGATTTTAATTCTATTTCACGTAAAAAAAAAATGACACTATGACCGCCTTATTTAACAGAGCTTCACATATGGTGCGAAACGCTGAATCTCACGAAAAACCTGCTGGTGACTAGGCTGAATTAAGGTGTAGTGGAAAGCGCAGGATGTTCTCAGTTCAAATATGTTTTTTTTTTAAAGCCTATGATTTACAGATGATTTGAGTTTCGAAGTTAAACAAGAAGCCTGGTTGAGTTAGTCATCCTGTTTAAGGTTCTTGGGCTGAAAAATCTTCTTCATAAAGTAATTTTACACTTGGCTAATTCCGCTGCCGTGGTAATGAAAGGCCCATACCTTAAGCTACTGCGTCCATTAGTCCTTGGGGATGACAGGTTAGGCAGTGGATCAGAGATGCATCCCTTTTTCATTCTGTCGTCATACGGATACAGAAGTGAATAAAAAGCAGAATTTTTTTTTTCAGTGAAATACATACTCTACTAAATTCCATATTTGAAAATATTCTCAAAACCCTAAATATTGTTTACATGGGCCCGGGCTATTTGGCAGTATTCGCAATGGAAACCTTCAGATCTCTGCTACATATAATAGGCGTAATCAGTATAATATAATACGAAATAGTTTCGTTTTCATATATCTACACATCACTCCACGCAACACACTAAAAAGCAAAGGCCTATGTTATAAACAAGAACGACCTTTTTATCGTGAAAATGCCGCTGAGATTTAAGATTTTAAAAGTGAAACAATCAAAATGCATGACAACAAACATTTAATAAATGATATTGTACTCCGCCAGTACCATAATTGTCTGTGTCTCGACAGCACCCAGGAAACGTTTTATTGGCGTATAAAACGGCTGATAAAGTGCAACTTTTATATAGGCCTATATATATTTTTACTAGATTTCGCCATCTAGTGGCGCTACCCAGAAAACACTGTGTGGAATGAAGCTGCGCTACAGTCTCTATTTAGTCTCTAATAAGTCCCACATATGTGGCAATAGGTTGTGGAGGGGAGTGTTTTTCAAGTAATACACTTCACTCTCCAGCTTTTGATGCACCCATTAAAATCGATCATATGTAATCTTAGAGCGTCTATAGATCATCAACGACTAGTTAACGGCTTGCGCAAAGTTCCGTGTCTTTTTCATCTTCCCTAGCTGTTAGTCATTGAGATTTGTAATCTGGTTACTAGTCATGTACAAGCACATACCTGTAGATCATTAAAACGTCTCATCGCTTTTCTTCTGAACTCATTTTATAAAACGGCTCATTTATACGTAGGCTAATTGGAAGACGGGGTGTGGAAACATGGCCGTATGTATATGTCCAATAATAACATATAATAAGTATACATAGATAAATATGACGTAGAATTGAGGGCTCATGGGGCTGCGCTATGACAGTACAGTGAGTTGTACCCAACTTTAGCTTGCTGTTGCGTTTTCTCTCAGCGTTTTTTCCTGGGTCATCCTACGTCACATTTTTCTGGTCACGTGTTAACTCTAAATTTCCCCTACGGTGTGGATGTGTGTGTGATAACGAAGCGCTCTTAGGGTACGTGTTATCTGTTTTGCAGGACGGGTTGCTTTCATTGAGACCAATGTAACTCGGTATGAGATCATTAAAAATGGGTTGGGAGGATTTTTTAAAATACGCCTATCGGTTTGTAACACGTCTGGGGCCTGTTTCGCAAAGCCGGATTTCTTGTTTAGCCGGATAACTTACCGGATTTAAGGTGAACGAAGATCCTTTAGCCCAGTTAAAGTGGGGTCCCTTAAATCGGATGTTATCCTGCTGAGCAAGAAATCCAGCATTGTGATACAGGCAGCTGAAGCGAAAAACTACAGTATTGATCTCATGGGATGGATATTTACCTATATACTGTATTTATTTAAATGTTCCTGTTCCAAAAATATTTGTTCTTATATGCGCCCGTGAAATGATCCGTGGAAACGTTAAGCAGCCAAAGACAAAGGGATGAGCATCATTAAACCGCCAACTATCTGGATTATAGGATCCCCTCCGTGGCGTTTCTCATACCAGTCATAACTATTAAAACAGATTTCCCACTCCCCTTCATTTCTCCCTACAATAGACACCTGTCTTCTTCACACATAGACGGCATTGTCCAGCTCCCGGGAACCAACTTGTCCGGCAACACAAGAGGGACTTTTTCACGGAGGGCCAGGACCACGCAGGTCTTCTCGCCTCCCACCCCCATAATAACGGCGGCTGCCCTGGGACGCCCGGCGACCCCCATGAAAAGCCAACTGTCTGGGTGACCTGGTCAGAAGCACCCCGGTCTGCTTGAACGGCACGGTGAATTCGCCAGCATGAATATGCGGCTTTGTGCGCGCAGGGGACGGCAATATCGATGGGTAGCAGGGGTCTACGGTGCTCGTCGGGGACACCTGGGAGGTAGGAGGTGGAGTGCCAATGGAAACAAGGAGGTTTTGTAGCAATTGCACTGCCCACCTTCCATACACCGCACTGTAATCAGCACTATACACTAAAGATGGGCATCTTTTCATATGAAAGAAGAGTGCAAGTTATGAAGTTTTAATGTAGCACCTGTTTTTGTGAGAAACCATCCCTTGGCCAGAAATAAACACTGTAATTGCTTAGTTGGCAGGCGATGTCGCGGACTTGATGTTACTCTACGAATCCGTTATCAGTGAGTTAGCTTGCAAAGATATATTTAACTATAGGCCTGATGTTTCTATGTCGCCCGCGTGGTTGCTTCATTAACAAGGACGCGAGCGCTAGGATCTAAGAAATTGTTTGGCTATTGCATTAATGTTGAATTGATGTTATAGAAGAGCAGAGGAACACTGATTTGAGTCATTTTTGCAATTCGAAACCGGCTCTTCAAAAATTTAAGGTATCAACGTTGAGCCAAAAATATCTTGGGGGGGGGGGGACAAGTAAGCCTTTACAATTGTAATCCATTTAATGATATAAAAAAAAAACATATATTTGACTGAACATGCCACATTTTTGAAACAAGGTGAGCTGTCAGACATCTCAGTATTTTAGAATTCTGAATTACACCGAAGGAAGGATTATGATATATGATTAAAAAAAAACAAGATTTGGAATCTAGTTGGTTAACCAGTTTGCAATCAAGGCTTCAACATGCATGGATTTTCTAATATACTGGTTGTACTAGATATACAAACAAACAAAGGGATTTATGTGAGAGCAACCTGCATATGATGCCAGACGCTTCAGGTCCAATCGCTGGATTGCATGTGTGGATGCGTATGTTTGTGTGCATGGCACTGGCTTATGTTCGTGGAGATATGAGCAGTTGATGAAATTTATTTTATTCACTTTTGGTATTTTTTTTTTTGCCAATTGTGGAGTTCGTGAAAGCGGAGTATGAGGGCTGCTGGCATTTTTAGCCTCATCCTAACAGTTACAATGTGTTGCTCTATGTGTTCCGCGCTCATCAAGTTGTCACGGAGTGATATTTGAGCCCCGTGTCTCCGAGGGATGTAATAAAACCCCGGGAGAAGGTGACTGACAAGTTTGCGTATCTGCTGGGTGACAGTGGTTTCTTTATTGCAGCCCTCAAGAATGAGTATATGACAAATCTGTCTGTCATCAAGTCTGGTATCAGTCTGGAGTGCTGAAGATCACGTGTAATTATCTTTAAAATACATGAAATGATCCACTTTTGTGTGCTTATATTGCTTTTATTTAATATAGCTCAATTTTCATAGCCTCCAGCGCAATAAGGGTTAATGACAGGTAAACCAAAATGAGTTCAGTGTTTATGTGGTTCAAATGCACACGACTTGACACTCGTTCGTTCCACATGCCGCTGCTGTTATGAACGCTCTTGTTTAATGCTGTATCGTTCTGGGTGGGACAGGAACCAAAACCATTTCATATGAGGCATGAAGGAAGATTCGTGGACCGTATCTGGGAATGGCAGTGGAGATGGGATAGGGGGAATCGGTGGATTTGACTGGAAGTGAAAGCCAGTGATTCCAGTCTTCCAGTAACTATGATAGCTTAGTGGGTACCACTGGTAACTCGCACCACAAGGTTTGGGGGTTCAAATTTGCCCCAGCTCCGAGTTTCCATGCCCGTCTTCTTTAGGTGTGTCTGTCGATGGCTATGTGGAGCTTCTTTGTGTTGTGTGGTGTCCCCGCCAGTTACTCCAGTATGTAGGTAGTTGGCCTGGCACTAAACTGCCCATCGCATGTGACTGTATGAGTGTGTGCATGTTTGTACCCTGAGAAGAACTGGTGCCCTGTCCTGAGTGTATCTTGTACCTAGAGATGGTCCCAAGGCCGTCCTATGACCTTGACCTTGAACAGTTTTTAGAAAACGGATGGATGTATGGAGAAATGCTCTTCGGGCTCAGTCCACAGTACCTGGACTTTCAAGTCCTGCCCCCCCACCATTTTTGTGTGTGTAGTTTGCATGCTTTTCCGCATCCTGTGGTTTCTTCTTTTAGTCCACAGACATGCAGTTAGCATCATGTCTAAATTATCTGTACTATCATTGTACAAGCGAGAACCCATTGCTCTTTTCAGTCAAAAATTTTAACGTTGTGTTGTATAAGAAATTTATTTTAAATTTAGTGTACGCATACAATTCAAAGTAGGCTTACTTATCTGGAGTTTCCCTGGCACATATTTAACACTAGATTTACCTATGCTTCTGGATTACTCTAATATATATTGAAAACGGATATGAAATGGACACATCCCCGTCTTATTCACATCAAATGTTACCGTGCTTTTTTTTTCTTTAAAAAACCAGCCACAGCATGTTTGCACCTTGTGACGTGTGCGGGCGCCGCTCGTGCGTGCAGTGCGAAGCCCCACCCACCGGCGCAGTTCCGCGGGCGCAGCGCGCGCACACACGAGCCGAGCGCTTCAGCGACGTGGCCTTTAAGCCGCCATCTTGTGGAAACGCCTTGAGGAGGAAGCGACGAGCCTGTCGGCGTAGCTTTTGGTGAGGGGTTTTCGGCACGATTCTGGTTAAAGATTTCTGCTCAAGTAATTAACTAAGCAAAGTATATCGTACACCCGCCGAGGTAACGAAGTGAAAATAACCGTGTGGTCGATTGTGGGATTTCTTCTTAAAAGGTAAACAAGTAGTTGTGCTAGTCGGCTTAGCTTGTCGGCTACATGCGTTGAACAAGAAGCGCTAATGTGGATGATGGTTAGGTTTTTTTGGAGTCGAATATGTATGTGGACAGGTCTGAAGTAACAAATGGGCGGGTTTATTGTATTTTGGGTCTAGAGTCGTGGTTAGCATCAAATATTTATGTGTAAGAGAAGCCACATAACCGGCTATCCAGGTAGCCTTCTTAGGGGACCTTTGGTTATGGGGGGCGATCTCCGCAGTTATGTTCCATTGTCATTCTGGCGATCTGACGACGTGCCCTCCTTCCATCCGGACTTGTCCACAGCTAGCTAGTGACCCCCAGTCGTAGATCCTTGCAGGTTAACGTTAAGGCAGATGTGAACTAAAGAGTTCACGGTTGCGGCCTGTCGAGGTTTAACTACCTTAAATAGCAGGCTGTTCGTTGCGGGGGTGCTTGGTTGAACCTATTTATTGTGAATATGTCGGTGCGTTAATGTGTTCTAGATGTTTTAACATTTGTATTTCTAACTAGCCTGTGAACGGTTAAAGTGGTTGTTCAGTATACCCTTACAGGTTATCTGTCGGTTAATCGTACGGCATCAATAAAAAATAAGTGCTTTACTATTCAGCTCATGATCTGGGATTCCGCTTGCAAACTAAACTAAGTTCTAGCTGTTTGTTTTCCCCTCTCCTGGATAATCAAGTTTAAGAAACGTAACTAGTTTTGTTGTAGTTGTTTCGACTTGGAAATAAAATAACAGGCCAAATACCACACAATACAGCCACAGACAGCGGTCTTAATTGCAAATCAGTAGTTTGGGTGACATTTAAATTCCACTGTCAGATGCTCGGCTTTGACTGTTGACTATTCTGGTCAATTGTGTGTGCGCTGTGTTTTAACTAAGAATTTGAGCATATTGTAGTCTGTAGTGTTTTTTTGTTTTGTTTGGGCTATGATGCAAACAACTGCATTTGTCTATATCATAAAGGTTTTTTAATCAAGAATGTCTAACATTTGCCACAAAATGATGAAGTTCCATTCATTCAGCCCTGGGAGTGGTTTAAATTTCTGTCTCGTGAAACCGGTCACAGGGAAGAAAATTGTCATGGTGCTCAGGTGACATTTCTGGCTTTCTATAGTGACTTGTTGCTTGGAAGCTACAGAGAGCTGGTTATCAGTCATCTGTTAACACAGTGTGTGATAGTGTTCTCGTAGGATAGGGTTTGCAGCCTAACGGTGATAATCCTGGGTGATAATGTTTTTTTTAAGTAGTTGCCCAATACGTGGAGTGTGTAAAGTCATACATCCTTATCCCATATGTACAAGTACTGCATATGACGTTGACTGTGAGTCACTTAAAACTTGCTGTGAGTTTGCTAGAGCAGTGTAAGGGGGGGCTCAGGCGGGCATGATGAAGTCAGCATTGGTACAGCTTATAACTTGGAAAAAATACACCATATGTCCACGTGCTTAGTCAATATTTACACTTCAGACATTATATGGTTATGAGTGTTTTTTGAGACTCGAGGTGTCATCTATAATGCAATGGATGAGAATGATGTTTATCAGATCTTTTGCATTGTGTCCTTTTCAATTTTGAAAACTAGCCATCCTAAGTGTGTTATTTTTTCTAACTTTTTTTTAGTTAAAATATGTTGTAGTTGCTCACAGATTATATTGTTTCATTTTGGATAACTTGGAATGTGTAGGCTGCTAATGGCTTATCCTAGCAGAAAGGGACATCTTTCATATGGAGGATTGGATTGAAGATTATTGTCCATTGTCATAGGATTCCAGCTCCATTAGCTGTTGAACAAGAAAACATTGTCATCCCCAGGTTGAAATAAATATTTTACTCAGTCTTCTCTCACCTTCTTTTCAGATCATTGTTTGGATCTTGTCAAAAATGGGAAATATATTTGCAAATTTATTCAAAGGCCTCTTTGGCAAAAAGGAAATGCGAATCCTGATGGTGGGTCTTGATGCTGCTGGAAAAACGACTATTCTATACAAACTTAAGCTTGGGGAAATTGTAACCACCATTCCAACTATAGGTAAGCAGTTACCCTAGGCTACCCTACCCTACCCAGACTGTTGTGCGTGTCAAATTCTTGTCTCCACACAGTGGGTGTTTATTTTGCTTAATTGTCATAATTGAATTAGTTTTAAAATAGGTAAACTGAAATTTCAATGTTAGGTATGGGTCAGATATGGATTAGTCATGCTTGCTGCTTAAATGCATCTGCAAAACGGGGTAAGGTGTCAAGACTATTCAGATAATGGTCTAACAAAGACTAAAGTTGTCTATCAATGGCCAAAGGGCGTAATAAACAAAAGGTAAAGGCATGTAGAGTACTATGGGCATGAACCTGCTGAGGATGGGGGAGTGGTTGTGTAAAAATGACCCTATTTGCTTGTATGTTATGCATGTTCAGTTTCTTTGTTTGTACATAGAGGTGCTCGTTTCTGTGGGCCATACCAAGTGTTTTCTATGCTCATGGACCGTCTCGTCCGCATTGCTCAAGGTTTTAACGTTGAGACAGTGGAGTACAAGAACATAAGCTTCACAGTGTGGGATGTCGGTGGTCAGGATAAGATTCGACCTCTGTGGCGCCATTACTTCCAGAACACGCAGGGTAAGTTCTGCGCCGGCATCCGGAGAGAGCCGTTCGGCTGGTTCCTGGGCTGGGGACGCTGCAGCCTCTGAGTGAGTAATTTGATGAGTTGGACTTCTGCCAGTAGCCTGAAGGGGAATGGCGAAAGGCTCGAACGTAGAGTAACCAGATTTATAATCAAACCGGAGTTCAAGTTTCTAAATCTGGCATGACCCAGCCTTCTGAACCGTATCACTCTGCAGATGTAAAGTAGCAAGTCTTGTAATAGTTTTATTCATCTAAAATTGACTTAAAGTGTATGAGTTGTCCCAGCCATCCTAACACTAACATCTGACAGCCATGCTACTGCCTCTAAGTTCAAATATGTTCCTTGTTTGTTTTGGTAACTTATTACTTAAGTGGGGGGGTGTGGGGGTGGGGCAGTCAGTTATGGAGCAGGATACAGTAATGGTAACCAGTATCATAGCAACAGCCCGTATGCTCCTGCTGCTTGCCTTCAGGCCTAGAAGCCCCCTTGCCATAGCCTGTTCGGCGGTGCGCGTGCAGCGCGGTGACTCAGCATCTGCTGTTTCTGAGGTGTCATTGAGCATGCCATTCCACCCCCCGCAGGCCTTATCTTTGTCGTGGACAGCAACGACAGAGAGCGAGTGAACGAGGCCCGAGAGGAGCTCATGCGCATGCTGGCTGAGGATGAGCTGAGAGACGCCGTTCTATTAGTCTTTGCTAACAAACAGGTACCGTGCCTTTTGTCCCGATGCGGCACAGTTCTCCCTCTTCCTGATTCGCCATGCCTAATCCCCCACCCCCTTCCACACACACACTCTGTTTCAGGACCTCCCAAACGCCATGAATGCTGCCGAAATCACAGACAAGCTGGGACTGCACTCTCTACGCCACAGGAACTGGTATATCCAGGCCACCTGTGCCACCAGTGGTGACGGGCTCTATGAAGGACTGGACTGGTTGTCCAATCAGCTCCGAAACCAGAAATAGCTCCCTCCTCCGACCCGCCCCCTCTCCTCTGCATCTTCTCCCCACTCTTGCTTTACTCCTCCGATGTTGCAAACTGTGCTACTTTGTGGTATCGAATGCCGGAAGCTGTCCTCATTTCATCTCTCGTCAATATAAATTATGAGCCACACGTTTTGTTTTCTTTTTTTTTTTGTTTGTTTTGCAAGCCTTGGAAGTCACAGGATTCTTATTTAATGTAAATAGTCTTTTCCAGTGAGGCTGCTTCTGGCTCTCTTATGCAATATGTACTCTGCCTTTCCGTTCATGTTCCTGCCGTACTCTTTTGGACAGACCAGCATTGTATGTAGTCCTGGAAATGAATAGAAGCAGCCCGCCGATACTCTCTTAAACATTCACGTGGTCGCTGTACTGCCCAGCTTTTCCACCTTACGGCTTTTACACTGAAGCATCTTCCTTTTTTTTATTATTATTTTTTGTTGGGTTGCCCAGTACCAGAATGAGATGGCACATCCTTGTAAAACACTGAAATGGAAGAACTCGGAGGCGGGTGATGAACCACTCGTAGCAATGGGTTACCCTTCATGAAAATATGCCCTGGCTTTGGTGATCTTACCAGACAAAGCATGGACCTGCTTGGTGCGCCCCGTGTTAATAGTATGGTATGCTGTTATGTTTCTGAATTAAATGCATCCGAGTCAACTTCATAAAAAAAAAAAAAAAAGTGACAACTTGCAAATGCGATTGTCATTTTTCTTGCGTTAGAGGCACTTTGAACGTACCTACTAAGCTCCCCAAGCTTCTGAAAAGGATAACGACGCATGTGAGGAATGTGGTTATGTTCTGATCCAGGACCTTCCTGGCTTCCTGCTATATGCCAACAAGCCAGTTAGTAGTCTGTTTTCACCTGTGCCCTAATCAGATTGATATATATATACATATATATAAAATGCATTTTAGTTAATCTTTATTCAATTGTAGGTTTTTACTCTAGTTCCTTCAAAGGGTTCTCTTTCTGAACTGTTCTTTCGCTGTTCTCCTGTTCCTAGCTCGGTGGTGGAGTTCCTTTCCCAGCATGTCTCTATGGCCTTTTGTCGCTTCTGCTCCCCTTGCTGCAGTGTTATTTTGAAAGCACTACTGCAGACAGTGTGTCACCTTGAGGGTGCCCCTCTGTTCTTACGATCTGCAGCCCTTCCGGCAGAGAAGCTCGGGCCCCAGCAGGCCCCTTCGCAGCCATTTCCCTTTTAGCGTTCTGCAAAAAGAAGCAAAATGTGGCAGATGCCAAGCATTTGTACTGCAGCAAGAACCTATATTTTTATGTACTGGAAATCAACATATAATTGCCTCATTCCCCCCAAGCCCCCCCCCTCTCCTCCTTTTTTATTTTTAAAGTCTTGATTGATTTGTGTCTGGAAAGACACCAGTATGTGGGAAAGCAGACTCATGGTGTGATTTACATTTTTTATGTAAACATTTTTGAATCATTTTAAAAGAAAAAGCACTGTAATTAAAGCGTAGAATGAAGGTTTTCTCTTTGTCTTTGTTTTTGTTTCCCTCCATCTCACCCCCCCCCCCCCAAAACACAGCTCTAGACTGAAGCTGTAAAATGAATGTAGTTGAAGCCATACAGCATATATTTGGGGTATTAAATCGGGATTGACGGACTCAGTTAGGCCTTCAGCTCGGATCTGCCCGACTTGATTAAATTAGCACGGATATGAACGATTTCCTGTGCCAGTCCCCTTTTAAACTTGTGGCCTGCTCACGCTATATGAAAACAAGATCAACGTCAGAAAGTGGGTGGCATCTGCAATATCAAGCACCGCTTCTTTTTCAAGTCAACCTCTCGAATCACCGCTGCAATGCCGTAAAGGAACACCCTTGTGCACGGGGGAGAAAAAAAAATGTCTTTTAGTATGGGTAGTTCTTCTACGTGCTGTCTTTGCAGCGTGTGTTTATTCAGTTGACGCAACATTGCCCAGTTTCCAGTCTTAATGTGGCTATTCCAGTTCCTACCTCACCGCTTCCTCATTCTGAAACAACTAGTTGTTCATGCCCTTTGCGTTAAGCAATAGCTGTCGTATTTAAGGGGTGCTTAGATCGTGCCGCCTGTGAAAGTTGAAGTGAACGCTAATGAATGCAGCCAATCAGTTACCGGCACAGATGAGGGTGGTGGGGGTGGATAAGCTATCGTTATAGAAACTCAGCCTGAGCTGTGTGCTTGGCTGCACTGGCATCAACTTCACACCTTCCCCGCCCGCCTTTGCGTTCGCGCCGCAGTGATGAACATGCAGGTCTCTGAGTCCCGGTAACTGCCAGACAGAGGTGGGGGAGGGGGGGTCTTGCCAGACACCTGACACTGGTTTATCAGTTTCTGTCAGCGGTAGACGGGTCTCTAACTGTCATGCAGCAATGCGGTATCTTAACTTTGGCCTGCGGATGGACAAAGACGCATCTGAGCTCCTACCGCCCGCGATTGAAAAGGTCAGGTAGAGGGTCTTATTTCATGCGCAGCCCTATACTTCAAATAAAAGGCTGTCTGCATATGTGTATAAGAGAGCAATTACCAAGTGCCATAAAACACGATAATTTCAGTTAATTACATTCTCGATGGCCTTTAACGTGCTGTATAAGCTATGCCAGAAAGTACTTAAGAAGGAAGTGAGCGTTGCCTTTGATCTGTAGCAAAGGCCCTAAAGGATTGATTCACAGACATTACATCCACACTGCTGGTGCATGAAGCTGAAGACCAGGATAGGAGCAGGATGGACTCGCCCATAAGTAAAGACGTGAACGACTCCAGCTGCATCAAAGTCCCGTAGTGGAGCAAGCAAATGCAACAAAACTCATAGCTACCCTTCCACTGAACCCTTAGACAGTGACTTGCGATTGTAGGTTAATATTTCTATTGACACTTTTCAGCTGCATGTTCAAAACTCACATGAAGCTAGATGCACTCAATTCCGCGAGAAGCAATAGCATTTCCTTGGAGGACAGCCTCAATGTGTCTGTTCAACCAGGAATTAGTGTTTGAGATTTACATGTGAGATTTATATTTACAGTGTTTTTCACTCTCACTAGACCTTTCTGAAGCTCAGGCTTCAGTATTGTCATGCATGGAAGCAGTCCAGTCAGTCCCAATCTACACCGAGGTGGGGGGGGGCTATCGGGCGACAAGCTCCCTTTGGGCGTCCCATGTTGATTGGTGGGTTTCTCTTCATCCATTTTCGCACATCAGCTTAATGACGTAATGGCGTCCCTGGTCAAAGCCTATTTTAATTTCTGTCTGGTTCGATTTGAAATTGTTGCAGGTACAAATTTACAAGTGAGGGTGTGCCCCCCAATATTTAATGTGGCTTCACTCATCTCCCACCCAGATTAAATTGACCTTTGCATTAAAATGATTAATGTGTACCCCACAATATTAAACTCTCTCCTAAATCTCATTCACGTTTACAAATACTGTATCGTACAATCTCATTCATGTGTACCAATACTGTATCGTACAATCTCATTCACGTCTACCAATATTGCATCGTACAATCTCATTCTCATATGTTATTGCCATTGCTGCTGCTGGCCCATCATGTGTATCACTTGTCTTTAATTTAATCTATATATGGCTTGTATACTGTATGTTTCCTGTAAATTATCTGTTCATCGTCTGTACTACATATAGCCTAACTTGAGATTGACCAGAACTAAATTCTGTAACACTTTACTTGACAGGGCACAAATACTTAGAAATAACTGTTACTACCGAAGTATAACTAATGAACAATATGAACAATTATAGTCACTATATTTAAGTTCAACACTATATTTATATATGACTACTAAATTTATATATTTGATGCGTCACGATTCATAAATGAATATATCAGTATTTTACATGTGTTATTCATGACTTGTTCTTTAGTAGTTTCTTCAGTGGTTCCTTCAGTAGTTCACAAAGATTTCCAGAAGTAAAGCATGTAATAAATAATAATAACGGATAAAAGCTGCATCATGATTCATTAACAATAAACAAATATGAGATCAGTATTTAACTTGTGACTTGTTCCTTCAGTTTAGTTCCAGAATTAACAGATAACAAATACAGCAACTGCTTGACAGTTTGTGGTTAAGTAATAGCATAATACCATATTTGTGCCCCGTCAAGTAAAGTGTTACCCCAAATCCCATGAGTGATTTAACATACTTTGCCAGTAAATCTGATTCTGATTCTGATAAGTCCCTTGATCCGGATTTATAAAAGAACTATAGAGGCCTTTCTGAAATACTGGAGAGACCTTTTTACCCCCCCAAGTAAATTTAGCCAAATGAGTGATCCATTTGACTTTGCATCTTAAAAACATTAGTAGTTATCATGCACAGAAAACTATATATAATACACAAGTAGCAATACCAGTGCAGTGGGCCTAGAGTTAGATTTGCTCACAATCCACATTAAAGGTTACAAAATGTAACCCGTTGCTGCCCCTGCCACACGTCAATGGTGTAGTTAGCAAGTTAGCAACAAGCGTCTGGCCCTGATTCCCAGCCCTTTGTTCTGCTGCATTAATGCCTGGAGGACTGTGGGCTTCTAAAGCCCTTGATTGAGTCTATGTCTCCTGGCCCATTCATATGCACCAATTTCACCCTCTATAAAACCCGCTTCCTTGCGTCTTTCCCACCGCAGCACACACGCTTGCACCTAGGTGACGTCGGCGCGCACCAGCCCTGTAAACGACCCCAGACGAAACGACTCCCAGACTCCACTTTCCTGTTCCCCTGTTGCGCTTTTTGCCCCAGGGCACGCGGGCAAAATTAAGTCCACTGAAGGGAGAGGGGAGGCGATCAGAGGGAGTTTGGGGAGTCAGGGACCAGAATACGTACCCGTGCAGGAAAAGTACCCAGGATTCAGCGCTGAGACGCTGACAGCAATTTTATATTTACCACGTGCACGTAGGACCATCTCCAGCCAGGGAACAGACTTCCTTTTCCGAAGCTGCAGAGGGATGTGGTCAGGGGCAAACACAGCATAAGGGCAAATATCAATGGACCGGATTTGTGGGGGGGGGGGGGGGGGGGAAACACAGGAAACTGATTCTGGAATTTG
>JAABNY020000082.1:3653421-3664287 GCA_015164015.2 Brevimyrus niger
GTAAATTAATTGTAATTATACATTTATAATGCATTTATATGCATTTATATTCAGCGAGATACAAGTGTAAATAAATGCGAAAAGTACGTTATGTCGGTGACGACATACTCGACCCCGGAAGGTTAAATGTCATTATACACATGCAACAACAGATGTTGGAAATTATCGCCCTACTGTCCGTAGATTTCATACGACGTCAGTTTAGCGGTACAGTGCTACGCGAGCAGTGATCACCGTTTCGGTGTTTTGCCGGCGTAGATTCCCCTGCGTGAGCTGGTTTGTTTGTCCTGATCCCACCCACTGTCCACGATTGCCTGACATAACCTGATGCGTGAAGTTGGTCAACAAGACTACCTATGCAGTCTGTGCTGCACATATCTATAAATAGTGCAAATTAATATGTGTACTTGTGTTTAGCATTCATGCTAATGCTAAGCTAATGCTAAAAACACTACCTACATGGCCTGCTACTCGTAATGGCTTGATCGCAGATCACAGATTTTAGTGGATGGAGTCACTTATCTTCCTTCATCATCTGCCACATGGCCTGCCTTTCTGGGCTCACCGAGGCTTGCTGCTTAGAGTCCGTTTCAGGAAGCTGAGGGCGCCCTCGGACAGGCTGGGGTAGCATTTCCCAAAGTTGACCTTTCCTCGTCTGCTGGTTACTGTTGCCTCCATGTTAGCGGTTGGGTGAAAAGGATCATCAGCACTCAACCTGTGTGTGCAAACGGGTGTAACGTGTAAGCAGAGAGATTAAAAGAGCTATAAAGGGCTATAAAAGCACAACGGAATGTGGAGCAAGAACAACATTTCCGCTAACGTAGAAACTGAAAATACCTTCTGCGTTGTACTAATACGGAAGACTTTATTCAGATTTGTCAGTACAGCAATGATAGGTATTGTCATACAAGAATCAGCCAGAACATGAAAATACACAAGACTATAACAGTAATACTTCGGAAGCAAACTTGACATCAAGCCCACAGTGTGACCTCCTGTGTAAGCGTACTCACATGATGAAGGCTAATACTCCAATTGCCCAAATATCGGTCTCCGGTCCAACCCCTTGGCCATCTAGAATTTCAGGAGCTGGTGCAGAACAGTCCGAGCTGCTAAGTATAGCTGCTAAACAGACAGCCTGTGGCTTTTTACGTTAATACTTAACATTTGCCCGAAAAAACCTAATGAGAAAGACAGATTCCAAAAGCACGTCATATTCCGTAATGCAAGTGGCGACCCTGGAATTCTTGAAAACGTATTACACATTGATTTAAACTAAATGAAGAAAATCAGCATTTTACAGGCGGTAAAGGTAGCAAACTCCTTGGATAGTTATTAAATGAAGCCATTGCTGGTTTTCCCCCTATAGATGCCAGTAACATGCATTCAAATTTTATGAAAAAAACTGACCAAAGGTTTAGTTTGTGCTCCTCAGTCTGCTGAGAGGTGATCCTACAGCGAAGAAAAGCCCGTGACAAACACAGCAAGTCAAAAATCGCACCTGGACTCCCGATCAGGTCCCCCAGGTGTCCCCCGGGGAGGGTCTGCCCCGGAACGAAGACCTGCGCCGAGCCGAGGTCCACCACCTTCAGCTGGCTGTCCTCCCCCACCAGCACGTTGTCGGACCTGAGGTCCAGGTGCGCCACGTAGTTGCGGTGCAGGTAAGACACGGCGCCGACGACCTGCTGCAGAAGCCTCTGCACGTGCATCTCGCCATACAGGTCCCTGTGGGTGGGGCCGCCGTCTCACACGTCCGCCATACGTACATTCCAGGACCGGAATTTGAATGTCGTCCAAACATGCAACAGCGGATGGCGCTAATGAGAGGCGGGCGACCTTATCTATAAAGGGGCCGGTGTGTGTGCGCGCGCGGGTTTCTGCGATAACCTGTAGGTCGGCTGTTCAAACCCGGGTGTGAGGACTCTTCAAGCCATTCAGTGCTCTAATTAATAATCTAAGTATGGAGTTGGAACGAAGGAGACCTTTCCGCCAGGTGGTCCAGCAGCTCGCGCCCGGGACACAGTTCCTGGATCAGCATGAGGTGGTGGGGCCAGATGAGCGTGCAGTGCAGCCGGGCCAGGTGGGCGTGGCACAGCCTCCTCAGCAGCTGGTACTCGCGCAGCGCCCACTGGCGCCACTCTGCTCTGTAGGCCGTGACCTTCCCTGCGTACAGCACCCCACTTGGTTCCTCCCGACATAGTATAACCACACTGAAGCGCCCCCTGCAAGGGAAAAAAGAAACTGGTTGCCCAATGCGTTGACTGAATCTACGGTATGATCGCCGTTTAGCTTCCGACAAATTAGCCTCTGCGTATGGAGCGATAAATGACTGAGAGAAATAAAAATGGGACACTCGGCTAAAAGAACAAACGAATTGTTCTTGGGTGTCGTCATCGCCGCGGCGATGGGCAATATGAACAGCACGCAACAACAGAAAAATCAAACCCAGAAGAAGCACACGATATCGATTAAGGATAGGAAAGATAGAAAGCAGATACGCTGAAAAAGCAAACTGAAAACTAACCGGTATCATGCCCTCTGCAAAGCATGCTGGGATTCATGTCACACAAGTACAGCAAGTTCAGTGTGCTACAATATGACAAAATCTTTCATACGTCGCAACCGCTGTCTTCATTAAATGAAAAAGGCTGTTAATGCAGTTCTTCGTAGGTAAGTCCGTATGGTTCCCCTCCGGCAGCACAGAGGCAGGTGTGATGTTTCAGTACCTGTTGATTTCAGAGAGGAGCGTGTACTTGGTCTGCGGCATAGAGGAAGGGAGGGTGACCTGGCCGGCAGCATCACAATCAGATGGCCAGGGTGTGTCCATGGAAATAAGGGGTGCATGGGAATCTGGGAGTAAAGACAAATGTGCCAAAATGTATGTACGTTACTTTCATATGCCTATATCATGAAATTGTACTTAGCCAAATGTTAATTAAACACTGAGCCCCCAAGGTTAGTCATGGAGCGATTTTAGTTGCTTTATATAAACGGAAAAAGCTGCAAGCATTGCATAGTATTCAAATCTCAGATAAAGAATAGTATTTGTTGGTTTTTTCCCTCGGGTGACCAGTAGAAAGTGCTGTTCCTTGCCTTGGTGCTCAGACCCGATGACGATGGGGACTGAAGACTCGCTGAAGGGGCTTGCTCCAGCTCTGTTGAGACAGGCGACCCTAAAGCTGTACGCCACCCCCCTGGAGAGATCATTGGCCAGGTAACAGCTGTCAGCGACGCCCGCAGCCAGCTGCATCCACGCTCCGCCTGCTCACGCAGATACACGACGTCCAGACACTCTACGGCGCTCTGCTGATCCTACAAAACCTGACTGCGGAGCTCTTGCATATAGACCCCCGAACGGGATCCTGTTAAAGGGAGTAACCTTACCATCCCTGCTGTGCTGAAGGGAGTAGGTAAGCTCGGCAATCGATTCTACGGGTCTCCAGACCAGCAGGAGTCCATCTGCATGAAGCTGGTGGACGTCAACATTGGATGGACATGCAGGCAGCTCTGGTCACAGACAGAAGAGCACAAAGGGTTTCGTATCATGCTCAACACACACAAACGATTTGTCTAAGAATATCCTTTATGAGCTACTGACTTCAGTATCATTGTTTCAGAAGATCACATTTTGGCTGCAAATCCCGTTTTGAACACAAAAACCGACTACGCAATATCCACGACCGACTGGAAACGAACGTGTCTGATTACGACTAGCCATAACTCGCTCTACCAGAATTATTTCTAGCAGGGGCTTACCGGACACGATGAGGGTGCAGGAGGAAGAGGCCTGGCCCATAGCGTTGCTGGCCACACAGCGATAGCTGCCCAGGTCGTCTTCTTTGGCTGAAAAGATGGTCAGAGACAGGAGCTCCCTGTCTACAATAGCTAGCCTTATCTGGTTGTTACTCTTCAGTCTCCTTGCCTCTGAGTTAGAAAGTGAAACAGAATATATTTAAGGGGAGAAGTGAAAACAGTAACAAGAGAGAAAGAGATATGTGCTGTTCTGTAGATCCATCTATTTTCATCTCTCTGCAAGGATCCAGTTAAGTGTAAATGGTACAGTGATCCATGTTGTTCATTTGCTGCCAGGTATTCATAAATACTTTGATCTCGCCCCGAAACTGAACCGCCTGATCAGTCAGTATCTCAATTAAAATGTATCAATGCAAAATGAAACCTGCATTTTATGAAAAGCTAAAGACACTGCTCGACTGTGACACGCCTGGACTGGACACAAATACGCCTCTTACGTTCCGATTTAACCCACTGCCAGTACCTCACAGAAGCCTTACCCTTATACCACTGTATGTCGGGGGCAGGGTGGCCCGTAATCCTGCACCTGAGCAGGACCTTCTGGCCTAAAGACACTGCCTGGTCTGTCAGCTCCTGGATGAACACCGGTTCTGAAAGAGAGAGTCTATTTTAGCACTGCCTTGACTCCCCTCAGGCTACATTTCTGCAGGTATTTCTAAATACAGATGATGAACAAGTATGATTCTGTAACGCTCAAGCCATTAGGCTCAATCTAACCATTATTACACAAACTGGCAGATACTTTTGAGAAACGTACACTATTCTTGATAACACTTTACTTGAGGGGGCACAAATAATACAGTATTATGCTATTACTTATATTACTTAACCACAAACTAAGTGTTAGTTACATAATGACCTCATGTTAATTCATCATTAACTAATTCGGTACAGATGTTTTATCAAGCAGTGACTATATTTACTATATTCAATTCAGTGAACCTTTGTGAACTACCGAAGGAACTACTGAAGAAAGTCATAAACAGTTAAATACTGATCTGTTCATTCATCATTAATTAATTTTAGCTTAGGTAGTGACTATGTTCGTTCATGATTTTGTACTTCAGCAGCAACTGAACTATTACTAAATATTTGCGCTCCATCGAGTAATGTTCTTGATGTGACATGTATGCTGCTTAAATTAAAAGAGGATCTCTATAGATGATAACTTGCACCTTTGTTCCTCTTGAACCCAAGCAGTTTGAAAGAGAAGAGTCCAGACGACCTCTTTGTTGAACCTTGGGTATCAGTGTCCGCCTCAGCAGAAGTTAGGAATATTGCTACTTTGCCAAATGGGAAATGGATACAGGAATGCAAGCATAGTAATGAATAATAAGAAGATGTTAAATGTTTAGTAATTTCATTATTGAATCATAATAATATAATACAATGCATTTTATTCATATGAAGAAAGACTGACGTTGATGTGGAGTTTCATAATAAATTACCTTCTCTTTTGTTGTCTTTATTGGACGGTTTACCCAAAACAGCTTTGGTCATGTTGGAGAGGGACACTTTCACTTTCTTTGCAATTGAGAGGTCTTGGGTCCTGTTCTGCTCTTGCAGCTTGGACTCAGGGGAATCTCCATCGGAGGCTTGTCTTTTCACCACTTTCTCTAATGGTGTGGATGACAGGTCTGTCCACGACTGCCTGCGGAAAAACTGTAGGAGCGCCAGCTTCCCAGATTTACCATGAAGTCCGTCTGCTTCCAGCGGTAAAATGGAAGCTTGTGGCCACAACTGGTTTTCAGCATCTGCGTGACACTCAGTAGGGACCCTAACTGGAGAATTCACTGTAAAATCACTATCACTGCTATCCAATTTCAATATGCTGGCAGAATTCTCTGCTAGTCCAGGTGTTGCAAGTTGACGATTCCTCTCCAGATGGTATGATACAAATTCCTTCTTCTCAGGTTGTGTTTTCTTAGGGCTTGTGGGTAAGGAGCGGGTATGTGGCCCGGGTTCTTCAGAATTTAATAAGTTAGGTTCAAAAATTGATTTCTGTGAGCCAGCAACGGCCCCACTTAAGTTCTCTTCAAGATGGTTAGAGAAGACTTCTTCAGCTGAATCAACTGTGCCATAGTCTGAACATGTCACCGTCTTGGGCACCATGCACAACGACTGGGATCTTACAAAAGGCTCACGGGGATCTTCTCCTTGAGGGTTTTTAGAGATGGCTTCTTGACAGATATCTGCATTCTCATTGTAATCTTCAGTAGCTTCCAATGGCTCCTCCAGCTCAGCCGGAGAATAATTTCGGCCGGATACGTAGCCATAAGGTTCCTCATACGAACAAGCGCTGTAAACCCTAACTGCAGCAAACTCTACCGCCTTTGAGATCCTGCTGTCTGACATAGCTTTGTGAATCTTAGGGAAGTCGGCTCTGGTCTCTGTCTCAACAGTCGCCCGAGCCAGGAACCACATTACACTTTCCCCGGGCCCTTCAAAGGACTCCGGACCATGCTGGGATGTCAATAATTTTCCATCCTGAACCACTGGAACTGGAGATGTGGATTCTATAAGCGAGAGCTTAGCAGGAGATGGTTCCCATTTCCTTAACTGCCTGATGCTTTCTTGGGGCCCTTCCTCGAGTTTTTCAGAAGAAAGGTCTCCTTCTCCCATTGGCGTAAATAAACCCGTAGAAGCCATTTTGGGACGGCTTTCAGCACAGTCAACCACACCAGTATCACACCGCAATGCATCTATTTTGTTACCGTAATCTGTTGATTTAGGGGTATCTAATTTATTGGCTTCACGATCGAAACGACATGCGGCGAGGCTTTGCTGGACTCCGCCTGCCGCCGCAGCTTGACAGGCTGTCTCAGAACCATCATCAGGCACTAATGCTGGCTTCTCAGAGACTCTATCCGAGACCTTTCCCTCACAGTCGATTTCACACCCCTCCGCTACTGCCACTGCAAGCTCCCCAAACTCAGGCACGGAACAGGCCCTTCGGAGATGCCCCTCCGGCGACTTGCCCTTCCTTCCCGTCCACCTGTCGGCATGAGAGGCCGCCTGTCCTTTTTCGAAGGAAGAGGATTTGCTCGACGCGAAAGAGGCCGCCAGCGAGCTCAGACTCTGACTGCGGCACGCCTCGACCTCAGGGCCGTCCTCCTCGGCTAGCTGCTCGGCCAGCCTCCCGGACAGGCTGCTGCGTAGCCGCATCCTGGTCCTCGCACGCCTCTCGCTCACACTCTTGCGCTGCAGCGGTAAGCGACGGGCAGATAGGGGAGAGAGCTCCTCCGATCCCTCTGTGCTGGTGAGGAACGTGCTCTTGATGATACTTTCCCTGGGAATCCGTACACCAGGAGAGCCCCTGTCTCGGCACTCTTTCAGCAGCTGAGTGCCAGCCGCGCCATAAGTTTGGTCTGTAGCAGCCGCCATGAGGTCACTTACGACGCTCCGCTGTTCCGTCGTAGCCCCTTTACCTACAGAGTCCACTTCGGAATGACTTTCTGGTCTTTTCTTGGCTGTCCTCTGCTTGGAGATCTCTGGAGTCCAGCACCCAGCCTCCTCCCCTAGCCCCTCCTCCATGCTGCACTGGCGGCGCCCCGCAGGGGAGGACTCCCATCGGTCCAGCTCTTCGTATTCCGAGGAGGAGCTGCCACTAGCGGACGGGCTGCCGCGGTGACGGGGGGCGGGCGCGGATGCGTCCTGCTGCGGGGCGGCTAAGAGGTCTGTGATTGGCCGCAGCACAAGGATGGAACCGTAGCACGTGAGAGAGCGCTAGGGGGCGACAGAACACAACCTTAAAGCACTAAATCACTTAGTCACAAATTACACAGCACACTGTTGGTATCTTCAGGAAAAAAAGGCAATATTTAAAACTATTTGATTTGTCATTTTTATTTTAGCGGACATTTTAATGCTAAGTACTCTGCCGAGCCTGGGATTTGAGCCGGCAACCATCTGACCACACACTACCACATTATACGCCAGTGCGTACTACGAGTTAAGTGTTTATATACAAACTGACACGCTAGTCACATCTAACAAACTGGTAAAGTGAAAATGGAGCCAGACCCCAACTTGTCAGGGATTGTCGTAGTTTCTTGTTATGACTAAACGGAAAAAAAGTATATTAATGCACTGCAGCTCATCCTTCAATTAAAGTAAAGAGGCTAGGTGTTAATCACACACACACACATACTCAAAAGTGCATACTACCTGCCATTTACTCCGTGAAACAAAGAATTTCAAATTCTTTGTATTGATTTTTTCAGTTTCGTCGTCTTCAGGTTGAACCTGAAAAGATAAATAAGCCTTTCAGAAAATGAGACCCTCTATACTTGTGTGTGTTTTATGCTGTTTAAGGCACTCCAGTGTATGCTTGTCGTACATTTTTGGCATTACATTTTTAATTTTTATTCATTAGGTTTTCTACACAAAAATGTCATAATTGCAAAATTAAAAGAATGGTATTTGAAGTATAAACTACAGATTGAACAATTAAATTGAAAATCCAAAATAACTGTTCCGAATTCCCCAAGTTCCAAATTCCCGAGAATTTCTGATTATTATACAGGAAGCAGGAAGTCACTTTTACCTGGAACCAATCGTCCCGCAGGCATTCAGCTGCGCTGGGCCGCACCCTGGGGAGACGGTCGTGAAAGTCACGTGACCTCCCAGTACCGCGGGAGCGGCATTTGCACATGGGTGTGATACCCGTCCACACAGCTGGGACAGGGTGACGAGGACAGAAGGACACTCACGTGGGATCAGCCTGGAGCAACCTCTGGAGGAAACGACAGGCATTCTCACTCCTGCAGGTCACATAGGGGGCGTCCCAATGCGGTCTAGCCTCTCGTACCCTCAGCAGGGTCGCCCGGTCGCTCTCCCCAGAAAACGGGCAACGGGCCGTAAGACTGCAGGGCACACGGGCCACACCATATCTTATTAGCATAAGTAACATTTTAGCATAACTGTATAGATTACATCACAATTAATTTACAAATGATAGATGACAAATACAGAAATATACGTGCAAATACAGGCAGGTGCTTTAACGGTACAAAAGAAATTTCCTCACCATAGATAAGAAACAGCACCGAAAGACCTAACAGCGATGGCAAGATGATCGAGGAAAAAACTGATAAATATCAAAGCTGTTTAATATAGCGATGAATCATTTTCTTTTTTGTCCATTATTAATGTGCAAAAATGGTTCACAGACAACATAGTGAAGCTATATAGTCTCCTTGTCATTCCTAATGATGCAAATTTTTATGCCTACAAAGAATCACTGTCACACTTAAACATCGTAACAGCGCCGAATAAAACCTCTTCTGACCAGATATCGGTCGCCTTGGAAACAGGCCGCTGGCTGACGATTTCTGGCGCCACAAATTCCGGGGTCCCAAATTCACTGTACTGGGGTCTGTACAGGTCTATCTCCTGGGCGAATCCAAAATCGCAAATCTTGACCTCCTCCGTCTTGGACAAAGCCATAACAATACTGTCAGGCTGAGGTACGAAAGGAGAGAAGAAAATGCAGCAGGTCAAGATTTAAAGCCACACGGTTCCTCATTTGTTTTCTGGGGTAACACTTTACTTGACTGAGCACAAATGATATACTATAATGCCATTACTTGTGTATTGATTAACCACAAACTAAGTCGTAGTTACATACTGCTCTTAGGGTAATTTATCATTCATGAATCACGATGTATTTTTCATCTTCTGTAAACCTTTGCGAACTACTGAAGGAGCAAGTTATGAATAACACAAGTTAAATACTGATCTCATGTTTCTTCATTATTAATGAATCATGGTGCATCTTCTATTTCAAGTAGTGACTGTATTTGTTCATGATTTGATCATAATTTGTACTTCAGTAGTCACTGGGTTATTACTAAGTATTTGTGTCCCGTCAAGTAAATAGTTACCTTTTTTGGTAACGTGCCCTGCATGAAGATTAACACTGCAGGCTGGGATGGGACATCATGGAAGGAAGGAGGAAGGGGGAAGCAGATATTACATACTTTAATATTCAGATGGAGAATGTTCATGCTGTGGATGTGATCGATCCCCTCCAGGACCTGGAAGATGTACGTCTTCACCTGGAAATGAAGATCTGTTACTCACACTTAAAGCAGAGGAGCAGCTACTTAGCTCAGATGTCTTACGTTCCACTGGCCTATCTTAAAGTAGCGTTGCTTAAATTACATCCATGACCTGAACCTACCTCCATCTCTGTAACAGACCTCTTTGACAATAGGTGCTCGACCAGCCCTCTCTTGGAACAGCTAGTGGGGCCAGTAAAGGAGAATTTGGCACTGGAAGGAAGGTGCATGTTCCTGTCGGCTCTTGTTAATACGTATTTAAAAGTAAATAAAGTGGGGTTAGAAAACCACATCCTGGCTTTTGCAAATTCATTAAACAACCACCCATCCATTTTCCGTAACCGCTTGTCCTATTCAGGGTCACTGGGGGGTCCGGAGCCTATGGGCGCAAGGCAGGGAACAAGCCAGCAGGGGGCGCCAACCCATCGCAGGGCTCAGTCGCACACCATTCACTCACACATGCAGGCACTTTGGCGAGTCCATTTAACCTCAGCGTGTCTTTGGACTGCAGGGGGGAAGCTGGAGCGCCTGGTAGACAACCCATGACGACACAGGGAGGACATACAAACTCCACACACATGGGGCCATGGCTTAGACTCAAACCCAGGTCCCAGAGGTGCGAGGTGCGACCTCTGCACCACCATGCCACTCGACTAGCTGGAGATTAGGAACAGATTACTGATGAAGATTACACTACAGGTATAATAGATGGGACATTCTGCACAAACTCCACCGGGCAACCAGCTAAGAATATTTAGTATGGTTTTGTTCAAGTCCATTTTTAAGAGGGAATCAAAAAAAAGAAACAATTCAAAATATAATTTGACAGGAATTAAAAAGACACCCTTACTCCTTAATTGAGGCTATCAAAAAACACGCTTAGAAAATTGACATTTTATTCACTCATCAAGTGCTTTTATCCAACGAACATTTCTGCGAAAGCAGGGTCAGGGAGCCCCAGCGGCATTTGAGGATTGAGGGTCTCGCCCAG
>JAABNY020000082.1:3671705-3682955 GCA_015164015.2 Brevimyrus niger
AACGATATAGAAAATGGTAACGCTAGCTAAATGCGGAGGTCTACCTCAGTCTGGTCCTAATGCGTCAATTTCCCTCTTACGAATTCTAGCTATTGTGCATAAAATTATTTCGCAAAGGAGCAAATTAGCTTTGCAAATGGAATGCGTCAATATTCATTCTACGAAAACAAACCACATTTTCTTTTTTAATTCTGAATTCTTTAAGTCATCAGGTCAACAAACAACCGCTGAATGAGCAAATTAATGGAGGTTAATTTCAACAAAACAAAAAGCACAAGAGGGTTTTTCACTTTTAGAAATTGAATTTATGAAGGTTATAATTAATATGTAGGATATAACTGAAGCGGATGAGCTGATGTGAGTTAGGCTGAAGGGGTGGGAACGTAATGTGCCACATAGCTTTAGGCTACAGAATGGACATCAAAAGCAGGTTTCCCCCTGCCCGACAGTGACAGTGGAAAATTCCTTCTCAAACTCAAAATCATTTCCCAGGTCCCACCGCCAATGTGAAAACCATTGTTTCTGTTTCAGAATTCAATCCAGTGTGCAAGTTCTACATTGTGATACTCTGTTGGTCAACCAGAATTGCAACCAGGCTTGAAGAATGAAAACACTTCCACGGTTCTTCCACAGCTTTTAATTCGCACATGAAATGCACCCTTCATTGACGCATTTCTTATGACTGTGTAACCCCCATACATAAATAGTTTTCTTGTGTACCTTTGTTGTGATCAGACATGTGTGATCAAGTAAGAATAAGCTATACTGATTCTAGTTTTTAACCTGCTTAGTAAAGGATTTTGGCACAATTTTTTTAACTAATAGATAAGATGTTTTTTTTTTTTTTGTAGAGTGTACTAAGACATTGCATTTTCCATTGTGTTCTGCATTTTATTTATGAAGATTAATAAATACACTGTGGGGAAGCAAGACAAAGAGAGCAGTGAGCAATCATTCCAGTGGATGAAACAGCAGTGCTGCTGACTGGGAGTTTCTTAACTGTGTACAACACACCGAAGATCTAGAGGAAAGACCACGGCAAACAGGCCCCCGAACGAGCCAGAGACTGGCACGGGAAATTCTTCAGTGACACGGCAACTCAGACTCAAGTCAGCCCCCCCTGCCTCCTCTCAGCTGGAAGACTGGGCCACCAGTTACGCGTGGTATAACCACTGATAAAAGCTGCATGTCACCATGGATACACATCTGTGATGCAATAAGAAACTTCCTTCAAGGTCACTGTGCCCATTGGGGCGAAACGACACTCAAAAAAATTGAGTTTAATGCTTCAAGACTTGAAAGTTCTTGAAAACACTTTCCACACATACTTCTTTAGGAAGCAAAATGCAAGTCTATCCCTTCATTTACGAGTTACACAACATATCTCGCAATGCCATGAAAGTAGCTGTTTTGTAACGTTTATTTGCAAACCAGCAGAAAAACACAATACAAAGCATAAAACTAAAATAATCGAGCTATCTAAATCTCTAATTGAGAGAGAAAAACATCCAATCACTCGACGGATACCCAATATAACGTATAGTGCTCACATGATCACGTCGTCATGACGACACAGTGTGAGGTATAAGCTCGATACGTCTACCCTCAGTCAGAGCCCAGGTCACTCCTACCTTCGATGGAGATGGCCTGCTCCCCCCCACGCTGGCTGGCCGCCATAGCCGATGCCGGCACCAGGTCTGCGGCACATCGGGCGCTGCCCAGTCGGTTAGACAGCTAGATAAAAGGTGAAATGTTACACAACTGAGGCATGTGCACCAACAAGCATGAGGTGACTTAATGGGAGAGCGTGAGCGGTACCTCGCACTCGTAGCGGCCCAGGTCTCGCTCCCCGGGGTTCTTGATGACTAGAACCAACACCCCGCTCCGGACCTCACTGTAGGTCTGGTATTTCTCTTGGTCTGCAAGCAGCTTGCCTTCCCTAAACCATCTGTTACAGTACAAAAGAATTCGCCAATCAGCTGGAGCACACAAAGACACATAGATACACAACAATGAAAGCCGACAAAGTCTGGCCCAGGTAGTTTAGGTGTAAGGTACCTGATCTTGGGCCGTGGGGCACACTGAATGGTGCAGGTGAACTGGGCGTCCTCCCCGTGAATGAGTGGAGTGTTTCTTAGCTTGTTCACAAAGCGGGGGGGCACTTCACCCCAGAGAAACATCGCATTACTTTAATCCAGTGAAAGACATCTCACAAAATCTAACCTGAATAAATAGGCAGGGCTGGCCCAAACCTTTTGAGGGCACTAAGCAAAATTTGCTTAACCCAATTGCCACTCGTCATCCTCCTTCCCATTGCGACAGGCTGATTGGATGACGGCTCCCCCTGGTGGCCGCTGGGCCCTAAGTTAGCGTATGCTGAGCTAGCGTATGCTTTGGGCCGGCCCTGTATTTAGAGTAGCTTTTCATTCTCCCTTTGGGATTTAAGCCGAACGGATTAAACAAGTCTGTTATCTATTTGACCAGCAGGGGGCGGGAGAGGTCTCCGACCGCAGGACCCCACAGTAACTCACCCTGCACGGTGATTTTGCCCAGGGAGCTGGCAGACCCAGCGCTGCTGACGGCGAAGCACATGTACTGGCCCGAGTCGTCTGCGGTCATGTTGTCCAGGATAAGGGTACAGGAGCCATCAGGGTCCTCGATGATGATATGATGGGGATCGACCTCGATGGGCCTCCCGTCTGGTACATGAACACACGCGTGAACGGACAACGGACAGGCGCCTTCGGAAAAAAGTCCTGACAGCAACGCGTCTGCCAACGCTGCGACCTTCGATGACGGGCCGACTCGCCGGACTCACCCTTGTACCAGGCGACCGACGGCTTGGGCGTGCCGATGACCTTGCAGGCTAGCTTGACGGTCTGCCCCAGCTCCGCGGTGCAGTCCGCCAGGATCTCCACGAAGTCCGGAGGACCTATAGAGGACGCAGTCGTTGGAGAGAACCCCGCTAACAACGAGCAAGTCAAACAAGGCACATCTCCGGGACCTAGAGGATGTCTCGCATGTGATTGGCCGCGGTGAGAGGTATCAGGGGGCAGGAGCAGATACTCACTCCACGCCGGCATGTGGTAGCGCTGCTGCAGCTCACGCAGATCCCGCAGCCAGGAGTTCTTGATGATGACGGTGCGGGCTTGCAGCGTGTACTTCCTCACAGAGTCCTCGCGCTCATGCCAGATCTCGAAGGCGCGGTCGTCGCCCTCGACGGTCTCGTTCACGTCAATGTTGGTCAGCTAATGAGACAATCGTCAGGGTCAGCTCCTTCAAAAAGGCACAGCCGCCAGTGAATCATCAAGACAGCAGGTGATTTTTGGTAGGAACCTCTGCCCTTTACGATAATAATAACATCCGTGCCAATTACCGTGGCGATTCACCTGGAATACATCAAAAACAGTAACTTTGGTTAAAAACGTACGAAACGCAGATGGTGGGACAGACACTGGCGACGTTCAACGGCCGTTCCTTATTAGGAGAAAATAAGCTGGAGAAACCACTTCCCCATCTGCCTGACCCCTCACCTTCATCATGTTCTTGAAGACGTAGCTTTGGGTGTCAGTGTTGGAGTCCCTCTTGGGCTTGCAGATGATGACGTAGTTCTTGAAAAGGAAGACGTGCCGATGGTGGCCTCTGGACGAGGTCCGGATCCCGGGGGCGCCTTCCCACACCGTGAATGGACCCTGAGCCCAAACACAAGACGGGAAACACACTGTTCATTGGGGGGGGAAACACAATAGCAGATATGCATGCTTTTCTAGTGGTCCAAGGTACCTCAGGAGGCACATAAAGTATGATCAGACAGAATATATATGCAATATTTCAGGAATTTTTGAGGTTATTTAATGCCATGGAACATATTCCAAAGCAACCCAAACGGACAGAGAAAGGTAGCTGGACATCTACATCCCTACAGCACACATTGTGTAGATGACACTGAATGAGTGCAAACTCAAAGTGAGTCAGCTTCTTTCTCCAAGCTGTGTGTATGCTAAACTCGATAAAGACTCAGGTACCATTTCACTGTGAACCTTTATATCCTACCAAATGTGCATGCATAGATACATTGTTGCACTATTTTTGAATGTTATTCCTTCTGTTGTATTATAATCACTATGTACGATCCTTGACCTAGAACAGCCTGCTTCCTCACTTTATTGTTCATGTGCACAATGACAATAAAGTTGACTTTGAATATCCCTAAAGGCCCTGCTCCGTTGATGACACTCAATGAGAGCTGTGTTCTCGATCATAGCCGATTCACCTGTCTGATGGGCTCGCCCAGCACCTCCAGCGTGGCGGGGTAGTTCTCAATCAGGGAGACGTGGTGCGTGTTCTCCGCGCGACGCGGCAGGGCCGAGACGACGGCATAGGCCTCCTCCAGAAGGCAGCAGTTCTGCCCATTCCTGGCCTTGTTTCTGATCAGCTCCTGCACACAGGAACGCTCATGCTCAGACCCTCTACGGAACGGAGGAACTCAAACACCACCAGCTACTTCACGGCAACTCGTGGCGCACATTTTCGAATCAATGTCTACATTCTGAAAAAACATACTCAGTGAAAGCACAATATGCAGCGTCACACAATAGAACGTGTCTTGTGTGACATCAAAGATGCCAGAAATGGTTAGTCAGCCAGAAATGGATGAAGGTAAAATGACATCACATGACTCCCGTGATATGAGAGAACTGGGCAACATTTGTTCAGATAATGCAGAATGTCATACACAAAACATAACTGGGATTTTGCCTACTCGCACATTTTCCATTAATTTCAGCTTTAAATAAAAAGACAATACTTTGTAAGAAATTAAAAATAACTTGTGTAATCGAGCAATTTGAATGTACGTTAATCTAATCTCCTACCTTGAGTATGGACTTGTATTTCTGTATCCTCTCCAGAGGTCTTTGCAAATATGCGTTCACGCTCAGCACTGGGCCTTCTGAGGGTTTAGCACCTGACAGCTGTGTCTCAGTGTATTCCTGTTGGAACAAAATACCACGCTCATCTGTCAGTTTCACGAGGCGGCGCTGGGAACGCCAACGGCTTGGAGGAAACCGCGACCAAGTGAGCCGAAATGGACGCCGACGCACGACCCCCGGGGTTCGCCGACCTTGAAGTACTGGTGGACGTTCTTGCTGCCGATGGCTGCTTCGGCCTCCGCCTGGCCCACCATGTACTGCAGGTACTTCTCAAAGCCCGCCGCGTTCCTGATGAAGCGCACGGCCACGTCGTCGTCAGTCTCGCACTCGCTCAGGCTCGGCAGCACGGAGCTGCAGGGTAGCAAAGACATCGCAGCATAGACAGAGTGACGGAAGAAAATGGGCAGATATTTCATACGATGAGTGTTTTTAGTGCTGTTGCTTAAAAAAAAACACTCAGATGATCGTTCCGTCTTGTAGATTCAGGGGCAGATTGAAGAGGTGGCCAGGGATGGCCAAACACCCCCAAAGTAAATATGTGGCCACCTCCAGTTGCCCCCCCTTCACCAAAATATTAAATCAAGCATTTAATTCTGTAAACCACCAATCAGTTGATCGCATGGTGTCCAACGCAGTCGATCAATTAATGATAAAAATCACGATCAGCAAAATCTAGAGTGTTTCTTCTTACACAAAAAAAAAAAAACGCATAACATGCAAGTAGATTGGCTATAAAGCAAATCTATTGAGAGATCAAGAGAAAGACAGGAACCTGCTGTGAAAGGAATCAATGTCCGCGATGTTCCTGAAGATGGCCTCCCTTTGGCTGCTCACGCTGGCTGGAACATCTGTGCTGGTCACCAGGTGCTTCAGGTGATGGGAAGTGAAGAAGTCCATCTCTTTCACAAACTCCTCCTCGCTGGTGATGATCTCCTGAATCAGCAGGCTGAGGAACATTTGTCCGTTTATCATTATTACACATGAATACACAGACTCAACACAGAACAAACAAGCCATCATCCTTTGGCTTAATTCCTCTGGTTTTCTAGATGTCAGTTACAGGATCTCATTACATTTCGGCTTGGTGATGGACTAAAATCCAAACCGGCCGGAGTTTGGTCAGGGCACGATTTAACCGGCTATGCACCATAGTCTCTTCTTGTACTCTCCTTCGGAAACCTGCTCAACTCCGGGCTCCACCATCTCTCCACCGGGGGCAGCGGCATCCGACGAGAGCTGAAAAAGTTTCAGGTTCTAATATGAGGTGTGTTTAGTGTAATGACACGATTACCGGCATGCAGGCTGTCACTTAACAAAAAAAATACCATCACCAGACCATTAACAACAACGCCAAATTAATAGTAATTTACTATGCAGTGCAGTTATATCTCAACGTGATAGGACACAAGCATCTAGATATGAAAAGCTTTTGTTACTTGCCAGAATGACTGCATGTAGTGCTTGGTAGATGCTCTTTTTAGCTATATACATTAAGCTCAAGCTATATACCTTAAGCCCAGCAGCCTCAAGGTTGGTTAGCATTAAGCTACCTGCTGCAATTTCTACGACGGGCTAAATAATTCGCCATTGTGAGGGGGGATCGGTTTTGAGTTGGGACACCTTGAGCTTCTTGTCGAGGTACGCTGGCGGGACCCATCCCTGCCGAGAGGGTGTGGTCTTGGTGGGTTTGGTGCGGACGAGCCACTTGAGAGGGTGGGCCGAATCCAGGACCTCCACGTACTGGCCCTCCTTCAGGGATATGGCCTCCTTACTGGGACCAGTGGGGTTATAGTCGGCTGTGGCCACGTAGATATCGAACATCTGCAGGAAGGGATGATTACATATGAAGAAACTACATACCGTTTATTATCCTCCATTTTACCATTTATCAAGTGCAAACATAGACCAACTTAACAGAAGTTTGATTGAGGAAACGAAAGTGGATCAGTAATATATACCTCAGGGGGAAATGCAATGAAAACGTTCTCAATTACCTGGTAAAAATGTGCTAATTACATGATAATTGTCGAGTTGTTGGCTGCCCTGCTTCCTGTCTAAAATGTCACCATTATCTAAGGAACGATAGTTCTCCAGGTCACAGATACAGGCCCACGTTTCGGGAAAGGGCTCACCTCTCCCCTGGCATCGGCGTCATCAGACTCGGAGGAGGAGTCCGCGATGAGGGAGGCGGGCCGCGAGCGGCCATGGTGAGGGGAAGCAGTCTTGGTCTCGTCGTCGCTGTCGGCCCCCGGTACGCGCAGTGAGGCTGTGGAGAGTTTTGGGACACGGCAGAAGAGTAAAATCAGCACATACCGGGGTATATATTAGGGGTATCCAACCTTTTCAGCTCTGCAGTCCGGTCTACGGCATATGGAGATTTCACGGACAGTAAAATGCAAACAGCCCACGCAAACATGAGGGGCTTTTATTTTATTTTAGTTTATTTTCTCGAATTAACCAACTCCTCTGCAAAACGCCCAATGTTCCGTGGCCCAGGGGAATGAGGGACGTGAGTTTGGGAACCCCTAGTGTATATGACTGAGCAGATGAGGGTGATGGCGGGAAGAAAAGTCCTACAAACTGTGATATTTCACATCACAGTCAGAGAGCTTCACACTTGGCAGAGAAGGTAATCAAATAAACAACCCAAAATGTCTTACTGTCAGCTGAACAGATATGAATAAATCTTGAGTATTAATGTTTCTGAAGATGGAGAATGTAGTCTCCACTACTGCAAGAGGACCCCTAAAATCATCTTTCAGTCCAAAAAAATGCCCTGCGTCACCATCACGCTGTTCTCATGTGCAACCGTCGACGAAGAGGGTGCTTACAGTCATTAGTGACATGCAGAGTATAAACAACTTAAAACAGCCAACATGATCCCGGGACCACAGAATAAAACAGCATTCGTTTAGGTTTAACCGTAGACCCACGGTGAAAGTGTATAAACGCCTCATTCCATCTATAGCAGGCCTAGCAAACATCACTGCTCATGTGCAACAGACAGAAAAACCAAATCAAATCCAGTATGAGCTTGGTTTAGAGGGCATTATGGGTAAACTGCCACTCTGAAGGAGACAGTAGTAAAATTCGTATTGATTTTTGCTTGCGGCTAGGAAATGTGACAGTTAAAAAGTCTAAAATATAGCTGCCTCTCAGGCAAGTTCTTCAATCATCATAAAGACTTTTTTTAGGAAATCAGGAAACTAAAAGCAAGTTTTAATTAAATCCACAGCCTGCTGGCACAAGTTCTTAGTTTTTTAAACAGCCAATTGAAATTAAAGCTGTAATGTTTTGTCATTTTAGGATTCAATGTCTGAAAGTAGTTCAAGGCAGGACAGAAATCCATAAATCAGGGAGAAAGCAGGTATTTACTGATTGGGCGATTGTCTGGTTGGAGGTGGTGGGTTAACACTGCCTTGTGAAAGCCAGGTGGTGCGCTGAAGAAACATCTAGAATCTTAAAAGTTCAACTGATATAGTATATGGGGCAGAGCACAGCGGATACATACTGGATTTGGGCCATGACCTCATCCACTGGATCACTTGATGGTTCTGAAAGCTGTCTGAATAACAAACGAATGGTTGAGTGAGCAGGTGAGTGAAGGGATGCATGGATGGATGGATGGAGGAGATGAAAGATAAAAATGTAATGACAGAGCTGTAAAAAGATCTACAGAGGATCAGTGGGAAGGTCCATCCTGGTTTGGGCGGGCAACAATTCCAGATGTTTACAAAGTAGGTCCTATATATTTGCAGAGACATGCAAACACTGTAAGGCAGCAATTTACCAAGCATTAGCATGAAAGAATGCTGTCCCAAAAGGTTCCCTCCGGTACTCCATACACAATAAAATATTTTAAGTTACTGTTGGCCTCCCAATAATTATCTTTGTCATTTTAATTTGTTTTATCATTTACAGTAATGTATCTAGAATAGTCATAACTCAAAATCTGTGCTCTGTGTAATTAGGAAAAAGGCACGGATGCCAACTAATTTTGTCAGTTTAATTTCAAAATTGAGATTCTTATTTTAAAAATCGAAGAGTACCAGTGCTTTTGGCTGCATCTTTACAAGCCGAACCTGCAACGGCCCCGAAGCCAATAAGTCAAACCACATGCAGGTTGATCCTATATGCTGTTCCCCTCTTATCCTGCGTTCCATTTACCTCGGAAGACAGAAGTTAGATCTGGGAGTGACGTCACGCCCGTGTTCATCGCCTTCCGGTACAGAACATCAGAAAGCCCTTTAGCAATACCAGGGACCTGCTTCATAAAGCAGGATTTCTTGCTTAGCTTGCTGGATTTAAGGTACCCAGGTTTAAATGGGCTTTATCTTCGTTCAATTACATATAACCCAGGCAGGGGCATCAGAAGCATTTTAAATGTGGGGGGGGTCCAAATGAATAATTATGAAATGTGAGGGGGACATGCCCCCCTTAGATTTAATGGCGGACAGTCCCAGTTCTAGCCTGGTTAACTGCTAGCCATTGTTAGCAATATCAGTTGAGAACACAACGCATGGAGTTTTGTGCTTAGAAACATTCTAGTAACACTTCCAGTTTTTGAACAGTACTGTGTGTACGACCAATTCAATGAGCCGCAAAAAAGATGCAAGTATTAATAAACCGTAAGTAAAACTACAGCTTTCAGCAGATTCCTCCGACTTTCCGAGTAGGAATTCCAACTTCAGGGTACGTCCAGTTGAAATTTCTGACTCTGAATTTCCGAGTTACGAGTTCAACTGGAACGCAGAATAAGAGCCACAGCCATGGTGCATTTAACAGCTTGCACAGCAACACATACCCAGACTCTTACTTTACTTAGTCATAACAATCACTCATGCTTCTCCTGTCAAGCACTCTTCAAGAGTCTTGTTGGACATAACAAGTATTAGTTTAAATATACAGTACATTTTTTTAAAAAAGGCCACCGCTAACAATTAAGAAATCTAAATATATTTGGGGCCCATGAATATATCTTAATACAATTAAAGATATTCTTTGTAACACTACCACAGAAGGTAGCTGCTTTTTTGTACTTTCAGAACAATTAAATTCCATTACGAAGTTAAGAAGCAGAATGAAGAACAGCTTCTGATAACTAAGAGTTATTAATCAAGAATATAATCTCTCTCCAGCTATAGAAATTCCCCCCTGAAGAGTTTCAGTGGAACACTCCAGTGCGTCTCCTCACCTTGGGTGATCTTGGCAGATACCATTTCGGTGATTTGCGTGGTAAGCTTCTGAATGAACTCCTCCGTGCCTACCTCGCCCAGGAAAGCGCTAGATGTTTTCCCAACTGCAGGGAATAGAGAAGGAAGTTATTATGTATCTAGAAAAGGGAGAGTGTCGATGCATTAACAGGAACACTATTGTGTGATGCAACACAATCAAAATGTGAAAACTGCTCCAACCTTTTTTGGCGCACGGCTCGTCCGTGGGTGGACTGATGGTGATCCCAAGAACACTGAAGGAGACACAGGTAACATCATAGCACCCAGCAAATTATGGTGGATGTTGTTTCAGTTTCATTAGTGCATGTGAGTGGGATTTTATTTAATAAATCAAGCAAGACTTAGAATGTGTAGAATGTGGCTTTAGGGACAATATACAACTCTGCACCATTGGATGTTATTGTATTCTTGTTGATATATCAACTTACTCTTGAACTGATTTGACTGTTTGCTTCTCCACTTCAGCCCTCTTTTCTGGCACTGAAAGAGAATTAAAGTCTCAACTTACGGGTAACTTCCATAAGCACTCGGCCAAAGCATAATATTCTACACGTCAGCTAATGACAAGCGATTCATGTTGGTTGATTTATGACGAAAGTAAGCGACATCATAAGGGCGTCGAAAATGACATCATACACGAAGTAAGTGACATCACAAAGGAAGTGCTCACCGTCCTCCACCTCCAGCCGGGCGGTGCACACAGACTGGCCAGCCTGGTTGGTGGCGATGCAGGTGTAGGTGCCCGTGTGGGTCTTGCTCACATCCATCAGGATGAGACTGTGCTGCCGGCCTGAGCTGGCCATCTTGTACCCAGGTGCGTCTGCCTTAATCCAAAGCACGTCCTCGGCCGACTCCTCCTTCAGCCAGGTGACGGAGGGCTGGGGGGAGCCTGGCAGGGCAAGAGGGCAAAAGCCAGAAGTGTAACCACATGGAAACCCCTCTTTCTTTATCTTCACAGGATAACTCCTTCTATCCAGGTCCTCCTGGCAGCAGCAGACCAGCTCCACAACTTATCTTTAATGACTGACCTACCCCCCTCCCCCCCCCCCCCCCCCCCCACCCTTTGCACGCTCCTCTCTTTTCGT
>JAABNY020000082.1:3689083-3717957 GCA_015164015.2 Brevimyrus niger
ACGCATCCAGTTTTCAATTCCACTGTTACAATTATGCACAAACTCTTCAAGTGTCACTTGATTTTAAGAATTCGTACGAAATCCTTAAATTCTGTGCACGCACTTCATTTTGTGATGACATTATTATCGTCAATAAAAAGAAAAAACAGATATGACTAGATATGAAAATATATATATATGTGTGTGTGTGTGTGTGTGTGTGTGTAAACTCATTAAAACACACTTTGTAAGCACATATGATATGGAGATGTCAGGCTAAGGATATGAGTAATAATAATAAGAAAATAATAATATTAATACAGTGGTACCTCAGTTCTCAAACTCATTAGAACTCAAATTTCTTAAAAGTCGAACCAACCAGTTTGAAAAAAGTTACCTAGAACTCGATCTGAATCTCAAACTGAAAAGCGGATGAAATACAGAAAGCTAATAAAAACAAGCAGAAACAGCTGATCACACGGGGATTACACAAGGGGTTACCGAGGGGGCGTGGTACACGGAAGGAGCGGAGAGTCGGGACAGGACACATTGTTTTTTTTAACTTTACACATTGTTTGGATACATTTATTTTCTTACTTTACAAATTACTGTTTTGATAAAAAAAAAACAAAAACAAAACAAACATATTTAGGTGTAATCTTCGATCAGAACTCAAACTTTTTAGGATTTGATCCAGAGTTCTGAACGGATCAAGTTCAAGTTCTGAGGTACCACTGTAATATGTAATGTATATGTATATATACACATCTCTCTCTCACTCTCTCCCTCTCTTTCTGTATATGTAACGGAATATGTAAAAATGAAAACATTTTAAGCTCAGGATGGGTTCACAAAAAGTTTGCTCACGACAATCGGACCACAAGCAAGGTACACGAAACGCAAAGAACTGGGATGCGTCGGGGAAAAATCTGTGATATAGTGGGGGATCACTGCATATATATATATATATAATGGAATGTATACATTTTTTAATTCCCATGAAATATGTATCTGCACATAAACAGCCAAACACAAGTGTGCAGATGAGTTTTTTTCCAGACAGCATCATTAGCTTTCCAAGTTCCCAAGTCCACTTTAGCTGATTTCAAAGACCTACATAATTCCCGTTATGACTACTGGGTGGTTAATTGACCAAATGACAGTAAAGACCTCATAAGCAGGCCAAAGCAGCAGACGAAAGGCAGCAAGGTGGTCCTCCCAATGAGAGACTGGCTCACCTTGCACCTCTAGGACGGCCACCACGCAGGTGCCCTCAGCCTCACAGGAGTACGAGCCTCCATCCTGGGCGGCTACCTGGCTGATGTACAGCCGGGCCACATTCCAGTCCTGCTCCACCACCACCCGCCAGCCGTCCGGCTGCACTGGCCGCCCGTTCCTCCTCCAAACTGCCTTCACGGGCCGCGAATACTGGCAGATGAACTCCACGGGTTTGCCCTCCAGCACCTGCTCGTCTTTCATGGCACTGACCACCTCCACCGTAGGATCTACGCCACAGGGGGAGGAGGGGAGCCCACAGCGAGGGCCAGTATCAGGTGGTGCTCTACAGCGCCCCCTAGTGTAGAGACCAGATCACAACGCCTGGAATTTTCAGAGTAGGATCATTTTTTTTCAGCCGCGTGTTTTGCTAAAATTTACACCTGGACCGGAATGCATATCTACAGAATTTGAATACAAACTGCAAACGTCCTAAAATCGTTCCATTGTTCAGTTGGTGCCCTAAAGATCCGGCACTCAATATCTCCAGAACAAAAAACACACACCCTACTCCAGGCTTTCCAGGGCTGTATGGTCAACTTGGCACCCCTGCACGTTAAACTGCTAGGGGGTGATGAGTAAGGGTGGAAATGCAGACAACGCACAGGCAAAGCCCAGCAAGGGTTAGGCAGGTTTTAGTACCCGGCTGGTGGTAGGAAATTTGGAACAGCAAATAGCCAGGGCAGGAAGATGGAAGGCTGAGGTATAAGTGGTCAGTTATTAGTTTGTCCCTCCTCACGCACACTTGCCAGCATTTCCACACTGTTCCTGGCCATAAAAACCCTTATCATAAATCAGTAACTATTGCTTAGTGTTTAACCATATACATATGACTATCTGACATATCTATATGCTGACCTTCACACCTATGAGCTGTTTGGTGACTCCAATTCACCTCAGCAAGTTTTTGGGATGTAGGGGGAAACCGGAGGAAACCCCATGAGCGACAAGGGGGAGACCATTAGGTACATAACACCCTCCTCACTTAATCTCCATCATTGAAAAAGCAGCTCAGTTAAAATATTGGATTTTAGAAAATTGATGAGAGAAACAATCGTTGTCCACTCTCTCGTAAACAAATCTTTTGGCATAATAACCCCACACTGTCATAGGTATACATGCATAACAGCACAACACATCATTACCATTGTAATTAAGCATTATTTACTGCCCTTGGTGAAGTGGACTAATAATCGCCTAGTACACCTGTCAATACCTTACAGATTCCGTACTTAGGTAGTAAATAACGTTCCTAGTCTGTCAACTTGCAGCATAAACAGTGCAACAAATTTCCAAGACGTAAGGATGCCAACATTTCATCCATCTGTACATCGGCCTTGCTCAGTGCTTATCCAGCAAAGTGTCGGAGTGAGTCCGGGGACGACCCCAAGCCGAGCAGGCTAACAAAGAGACAAAACTCCCCGCATGGGATGCCAGTCCATCGCAGGGCAAACATACGATCACACACTATGAGGGTTTCAGATGCACCAGTTCATCCAACTGCACATGTTGGAGGGCAGGTAGAGACGGAGCATCCAGGAATAATCCACGCCATATAAGGAGATGCCGCGGGTCTTAATCAATCCATCGACCCGACACACCGTGCTGTCAACCACTGGCAAGCAATTCTCCAGAACCTAAACATCCAAGATATGAGAAACTTAGAAAATCTGCAAATTCTGAGTGTTGCTTAGCAACAGCAGGGGCCAGCAACATCAATGCCCCCAAAAAAAAGAGAGCTGATGAACACAAGTAAGAGTAAAAGCCCTTTCGACAAAAATCTCACAGGCCATCAGAAGCACTTGGCTTAAGGAAGCAGCTTTTCATGGATTTATTGCTTAGAGGAGCTCGAGCACGGTGGAGGCAGAGAAGCAGCGACGCAGCACCATGAGCCGCGGGCCTGCCGATCAGCAGCACCCAGGCGACCATTAATGCTTTTCAGCTCGGGGTGCTGCAGTGACACCCTCAGCAGCTGATACGACTTTCCCTCCAGTTAAGTCTCTCAGCCTCCGCCGATCAGTGACAAGCCGCAACCCGAATGAGGCTCATTTATGAACTCGCACGTGACGATGTGAAGGCATGACAGGTGGACCCACTAATTTTAGCCTCTGCTTCTTTAAATATTCCTTTAACATTTACAGTACTATAATATACACCATTCTATCCATTTCAAGCAGATTCCTGGGTTGGAGTTCAGATTCCGCAACCCTAACCCTAACGTCATAAAACAGCAGAAATAAAGATGTAATAAAAATAACTGTGGTCGCGAAACAGAACATTTTGAAATGTTACTGATGTATTTACTGGTGCTGATTTATCATTTATACTGTAGCAGGCATATTTGCACACACTTTCAATGCCAAGCATGTCATGTGATACAAACACCGCACGCCATTCGTGTTTAGTGACATCACCGCAGCTCTGAAGTCAAGGGCGTAGATTTGGGTATTTATGGCAGGGACACGTCCCTCCCAAGGGGCAGACTGGCAACAAAAAGCAGCCCAGTGACCGGGGTCCCCCCATGGTATATTTTGCCGCAGACTGGGGGGGGAGGAGCGTCTTCCCTTAACGCACTGGCATATTCTGCCAATCACGATTAACCGAATGGCCTCCAATGAAATATCGCAGCATCCATTATTCGTCTCCTGCGATCAACCTGGAAACAAAAGCTCGAACGAACTCCTGAACTTCCCGAAGGCCATTCCGTGCCTCGTCCCTACCAATATTGCGGGGGGAACCACGAGTGTTTAGGGGTCCAGGGCCGATTAGGTCTCTACCAATGCTGAAACCAAACCTACTCCCTTGTTTGAGGTGTGTTTCACACTCATTTGACAATGCCGCACTCTGGAACCCAAGTCTGTGTTGACCGGCAGACATAGATGGATGCCGAGGGAAGGACCAAGGCCCCGTTTGGCGGTACCTTTCACCAGCAGCTTGGCAGAGGATGCCAGGCTGCCAGCCTTGAAGGTGACCGTGCCCGAGTCATTGGCAGCCAGGTTCTTTAGGACAAGCGTGTGGACGCGGTCGCCGGTGACCCCGATGTCAGCGAAGGCGCCCTGCCGCAGCCGGGTGCCATCCAGCCACCACTGGGCATCCCTGGCAGCCCCGCGGGACAGCTCGCAGGAGAACAAGGCCTGCTCCCCCACAAAGACATCTGTGCTCTTCAAGCCAGACACGATCCGCGCCTCCTCCACTGTGGAGCGAGCCGCAGAGAGTACACCTCAGCCATTTTGGGTCACATGACCTTTATTAGGGTTTTCTGGGAGATTCCACTCTTGCCTGATATACTGAGGCAATCCACTGTGAACCCTCAACACCTTCAAAAGCTCTGGAACAGCATCATTCAGAATGAGCATGTCCAGCCTAGTCTTTAGCTTATTTTACTCTAGCACTGCCATTCCAAGGGTACACGGGGTGCTTCTTAACTTACTGGTTTTTAACCGCATAATGGGTGGCGAATGCTCATCTTGTCTGCAGCGTCTATATACCTTTCACTGTTAGGGATGCCGTGGTCAGCTGGTCTCCAGCATCGCAGGTATAATAACCGCTGTCCTCAGGTTGGAGGTCACGGACACGAAGCTCCAGCTGACGGCCGTCCTGCTTCATCTCGTACTTTCTTCCGGGCTGCAGGACCGCGCCTCCCTTCCTCCACTCCACGGGGGCGCCCGGCTTGGAGAGCTCGCACTGCAGGATGGCGCCGCCGCCCTCCACTGCCTCCAGGCTCTTCAGCTCCTGCTGGAAGAAGATGGGCTCCCCTAGGGGCGACGTGCGGAAAGAGAAAAAGTAAACGGATAAGACGACGTCGGGGAAAAACAGCCGGCGGGAATATGGAAGGAGGAGGAAGAGAGATAGGGGCATTGTTTTTGTGGAGTCTCATAGCTGAAAATGTTCTTCAGATCCATTCTTCCAAACTGGCATGAAGATCATGCATAGTCCTACAAAGATGCAACCCTTGCCTTCGTAAAAACCTCAGTGGATTGGTGGGAATTTCCAGCATAGATGCCGTGGCCACTGGGTTTGTTTTAGAGTCATGCACCTCCACATCATACCAGTCTGCTCTTTCTACAGCTGTTTTGCCTTTAAGTCACCGGGCCATCGGCCTTTGAAGCTCTGCTACATCAGAAGCTCATACTGTATGGGCCGGGAGGTCTTAAAGTCTTTCTTTGATCGAAAGAGAAGAGCCTGCTGGGAAAACACTTCACGTTCTCAAAAGTTTCGCGTTAGCCGCACCTCTAACCACACCGATCTTCTCGTCTGCTTGCGGCACTCACCGGTGTCTTTATTGCATCACAAAGGGCTTTACAGGATTTGTTAGAAAAGAAAGCCACGGAAGATGCAATAAAGAAGAAGAGGGTGTGGACAATAGGGAGAAGTATACATACCGATATAAAGGTAATTTCTAGAACTATAACCATGCCGTTACATCTAAAGAAGTAGCAGCAGTCAGCAAAAGCATTAGGGCGGTCAAGGGCCAGCCATGCGAGGAACAATGCTGAGATAGAGCTTCTCATGGCTAAGAGACAGGATGAAGGCGAGCCATCGATGGAGCGAGACCACCTTCCGCCTTCTGCCTTCTTGCCTCTACCTTTGGGCTTGTCCAGCACCAGCAGGTTGGCGGCAGTCCTCTCCTCGCCCACTGTGAAAGCCACGAGGCCCGAGTCATCTGGCGTGAGCATCCTCAGCACCAGCCTGTGCCTACATCCCTGGCAGCACATCTGGTTGAGGTCGTTGTTCTGCAGAACGTTGGCGCCCAACCGCCACTCGACCTCCGTCACATCGGGATGGGAGAGCTCGCATTCGAATCGCGCGTCTTCGCCTGTGGTCACGGCTACGTCACGCAGCCTCTCTGTGATGCGCACACACTCTGCCGGAGAAGATGGCCATGGGGCAAGAATGTGGGGAGGGGGCTCCATACCTTCCCCTTTGACAGCTTAAGTATTTCCACACTTGCAGTGGCAACACTTAGCCAAACTCGAATAACGGAATACCCTAAACCAAGGGTCTCCAACTCCGGTCCAGGAGAGCTACTATCCAGTAGGGTTTCTATTCTGCCTGGCTTCTGATGACTCACACCTGTTCCTGGTATTTACTTGAGTACAGGTGTGACTTATCAAAACCCAGGTAGAAGAGAAAACCCACTGGACAGTAGCTCTCCCGGACTGGAGTTGGAGACCCCTGCCCTAAACAGATCAACTGTGTACGCGCAAGTACACGCAGACAACTCACCTATTCTGAGAAGATGTAAATATATATTTTAGTGTCGACATCATGTTAGCAGATTTACAGAAGTGCATATTTTCAAAATCGGCTTCTCATTTTGCCAAGACTCTAAAAAATGTCACCAACGAAATAAAACTTGAGCCAAGAAGACATACAGGGGTTTATTTTCAAGATGTGAGCAAGATGACCTGTTCTTGTCTGGCTCTCAAAAGTATCTTTGACAAAAGTTTATTTGGAACACAAAAAGGTGCTAATCAAAAGGGATAAAAAAAAATATTCAAAAAAAATAAATAAGAGTAATAAAAGGTTTCGGTGTTAGATTTCGGGTAGCATGAGTTCAGCCGCAAAGTTAAGAGTTGCTCAATGTCAAAGACCAGAAGGGGAAGCTGGAGGAAACAAACCAACTACCTGTTCAAAACGGGTAGGCAAGGTTGCCACGTTACCTTTGACTGTCAGTTTGGCCTTGCTTGTCCTGTCCCCGACGCTGCAGCTGTATTCCCCAGCATCTTCGGAGGCCAACTGGTGGACGACCAGCACTCGCGTGGATCCCCGGTGTTGAAAGGTATACTTTCTCCCCTGTGACAACACTCGAGAGCCCTTCTTCCAGGTCACCAGGCCCTCGGGTTTGGAGATCTCACAACACAGAGAGGCTTCACCGCCCTCCTTTGCCTCGACGTTCTCCAGCTCTTTCTCAAAGGCCACAGGAGCCGCTGCCAGGAAAGACCACCATTTGTTACGAGCAGGTCCTCAAAGGTCATTGTTGCATCTGATCTGCACTGTTTACCAAACCAGTAAAAACATTGCAATGCCCACAATTGCCGTCTCTTGTTGCTCATGTCCAATTTCACTTACCGCACAAAGAAAGTCTACTGTCGCTTCTAAAACGGTTTTCGCAAACCCCCCCCCCCCCCGCCATTAATGAGCATTATAGAACGTATCTCCGGAAGAAGCACAGAGAATGATGGCCATCACTGTTCTTGGTCTTTCTGCTAATTAAAGACATTGGTCCACAAAACTGAAGGCAAGCATTTTGAAGATACAGGAAACACTGACGCGCCTTGTGTCAAACAGCACGGAGAGATCTTTAGCTGCAAATTACAGCTAAATAGGGCAGATTACAAGAAACCGGGCACGTGGACTGCAGGAAGACGAAGGAGTCTCGGTGCCATTAGTCAACACAGAAGTTTCAAGACAGAACCTTCTTCAACTTTGACAGGAAGACACAAACACAGGCACACAAACAAATACACAGTAGCACTACTGCAAACAATCAAGGTGGAAGTAAGATCAAAAGCACCAGTGAAGGGGACCGCCAACTGGTTTGGGCTGATTGCCTCCTCTCTGTCCACCACACACCTTTGACCTTCACTGAGGCTGTGGTCTGCTGGTGTCCCGTATCGCAGCAGTAGTCTCCCGAGTCTTCTAGCGTGAGATTGTCGATCACCAATTCGACCTTGGTGCCCTCTGACCTTATCTTGTGCTTGCCGTTGGGCGTCAGGACAAGGCCTCCCTTCGTCCACTCCACGTGTGCCCCGGGCACAGACACTTCACAGCTCAGAGTGGTGCTGCCCCCTTCTTGTGCCTCCTGGCACTGCGGACCGCGAAGGAACGTCACTTTGGCAGCTGCGCATGAGGAATGAAGAAGGAGGCTTCCACTTTAGTGTCACGATGTCAAAAAAAAAAAGCATAAAATGGGACAAAATGACAAATGACCAAGTCCCAGTCGCTGCCAGTTGATGGACAGAAGACTAAGTACAGTACAAGGAACAATAAGAGTTGCAAGCATAAAAAGATACGTGGGACTATTCTCTCAATCATCAAAGACCCAAATCAAGGACCTTTGACCGAGAAGATTTATCAGCCTTTATGGTTCCAGGTGGCAGCAAACAGACAAGATGGATGGGTGTCGCACTGCCACCTCACCTGTGACCCCCAGCTGGGCAGAAGATGTGCGGGCGCCCATGACAAACGCAACGGTGCCCGAATCTTCTTGGGTGACATTTCGGAGAGTAAGGGTGTGCACTTTGCCCTCGACCTCGATCAAGTTCATCTCGTTATTTTGCAGTGGAACGCCCTGCAGCATCCACTGCACCTGAGGAGCGTCGTCGTGGGAGACGTGGCACTCAAACCGCACGTCGTCTTCCTCACGCACCATGCGGTCCTCTAAGCCCTTAACTATGGTGACCTCCAGCTCTGTTTTGAAAAGTCCATTAGACATCCAGGATAAGACAGGGGACTGTACACACACACACACACACACACATTCTACTATCTTACAGATCAAAGCTGGGAATTAAAATTTGAGTTGGTGCAAGAAACTTCCATAGATCACAGTACACTTAGCTATCCCAAATCAAAAAGCAAGAATAAATAACAAGCATTCAAACAATCCAATTGCAAGATCCAAAAATGAGGGAAAACACGAAAAAAAATCAGATAAAAAGATATGGACTTGATGGAAAGAACATGAACAAGAGATCCCCCCATCGTGATGAAAATAGATGGCGTGACTTCATGAAATGTCATGTAGAAAGTACGAGTTTGCACACTGATGGCAGCCATGTCATCTCCTTGTCAAAGTGACAAGCAGAACTCAGTGACATCACAGAGAAGAAACCGCATTACCCACAATGCTCGGCATGAACACAGGTGGGTGACACTGGCCAATGAAACAATAGAGATGGGGTCAGAATGCCAGAGTGAGTAGAAAAGGAACAGAACCATTCGGATGAGATGCTGATAGGCGATTCTCGGCAAGAGTCATTCGTTGCCCCCCCCCCCCCCCTACCATGCACGGACAGCCTGGCTGACGTGGTGTGGTCCCCAGTGTCGCAGCTGTATTCTCCGGAGTCGTCCACCTGCAGGTTGTAGACGACCAGCTCCACCACGACACCCTCCTGCTTCACCTGGTACTTCCCACTGGACTCGAGGGGCTGGCCGCCACGCATCCAGTGCACCTCAGCGCCAGGCTTGGTGACCTCACAGCGAAGGGTGGCGCTAGCCCCCACCTCCCCCTCCACGTTGACCAGCGGCGTCCGGAAGAACACGGGCAGTGCTGCGGAGAGCGTGACGCACGCCAAGGGCACTTTTTCCCACGTTCTGAATGCACCCTCCACATGACCAAGGAGACACGACTTCTCCCCACATTCATCAGCCTCGATCACATTCGCCATATTAGTAGCCGAAAAGTAGCTTGGCGCAACTTTCTACGCACGTCATCCTAGTTTCTTTAAAGGATAATTCGACTGAAAACATGCCCATTGAAAGATAATTGTGTAAAAAAATGTTTCGGCCTACCCTTCACTGTCAGCTTGGCTGTACTTTGCCGATTCCCTGCATCACATGTGTAATCCCCAGAGTCCTCTGGATCTACACAGTGGACGACTAACTGGACATGGCAGCCATCTTGGCTCATTTCGTACTTGGAGCAGGGGCAGAGATCCACCCCTCCTTTCCTCCATTCCACTGGGGCCCAGGCCTTCGATAGCTCACAGCGGAGGACAACGCTGCCCCCCTCCTCAACCTCCTGATTCTTCAGCTCTTGCGTGAAAACAACTGGGAGGGCTGCCATTTAACGGAAGATATATCAAAAAGTCAGCCATTTTCCTAATATATCTAAAACACATTATTCATACAATTAGACGACACTTTTATAATGAAATGCAAATAAGATTTCAGTTAAAGTCTGCCTCTACATATATTTTCCCTCTTCGCATAGCAAAGCACTGGAAAGATGAGTACATATGAAAATAAAAGACAAGAGAACAGACTGAAACCGATCATGCATAGCTACCACTTCCATTAACGGAAATTACTTGATAATTCTCTCATTTCTTGGTGGTTAGAAGTAGAATACAAAATTTCTGCTACAAAAGCGACATTATTGTGAATGCAGCTTAGCTGTAAAAGAAACATGGGTTGAGACAAACACCTCGTTACATGACAAACAACAAGGGGCCTGTATCACAAAGCAGGACACCTCGCTTAGCTGGAGAACCTGTGGGGTTTAAGGTATCCCAGTTCAAATGGACTTTATCTTCATCCGCTCTCATTTAGCATTGACCCCCAGACTACCATACATCGGATGAATCGTCCAGCTACGCAAGAAATCCCGCTTCGTGAAACAGGCCCCAGCAACCCCACATGCCCAAAAACTATTTAGGTTCCCGACGACCCCAGAATCATGGATCACAGAATCGCTCCATTGACTGACTGCAAATGCCAGAAGCGCGTCCACTACACGCACAAGTCATTTTCTTAAAGGTGATATGCTGGAAAAAGCACAGCAGGGAAACCAGAGAAAAGACCGATGAAAGGATCAGGAGAACCAACATGGCATCCAAATTTTATGTCTTTGAATTTTATGTTTAGAAGAAAATCCATGAAAATCCTCAGAGCGGGAACATGTTTCTGAGGACAGAGACCGCACTAGGATGAAATGACTGTTGGGGTGTAGACAGTCAGGGTAGAGAACAGTCCCCCTACCGTTGACTTTGACTGAGGCCACGCTGGATTTCTCCCCCGCGTCACAGACGTAGTCACCCATGTCGTCCAACTTCAGGTGGCGGACCACAAGTTCCACCGCGGCGCCGGTTTGCTTCATTTCATACTTGTCACTGGGTTGCAACACCAAACCACCCTTCCTCCACTCCACCGGAGCTCCAGGTTTGGAGATCTCACAGCGCAGGCTGACGCAGCCGCCTTCTTCTGCCTCCTGGTCCTGGAGCTCACCTTTAAAGATTACTGGAAGAGCTGGAAGCCCAAAGGAATATGAAGCAGGTTTTCAATTCCAGACTTTTCTTTCGCATGTAAATAAGAAACGATTAACAGCTGCTATGTAGAAAACAGAGGCAAGCAAAGTCCCAGAAATAGCCTTTTTAAGTTATAAATTTCCTAAGTTTGTTTCCGTGGTGATTGAACATTGAACGACATCCCCTTAGAAGGTGTTTTGGAGGCAAACCGACTCTCAAAGATGAATATATCATAAAAGAAATCAGATTTACAGTTACATTACAGCTACAGTTCTCCTTCCTGGGCATCACAACCTACAAGAAATGCAGTCCGGCATAACCAAGTGAACAAAAATTTGCTGCGCAGAGAAGGGAAATATAACAAAACGTAATTATTCATAAATTGTTTATAATGCGACACAAAGGATAACTCAGAATCTGTAAAAAAAAAAAATCCGCAGAATGATGAGATCTCTCCCACGTCGGGAACCCGTCCCCATAAAGCTCAGTGAATATGAGACGCTATGAGACATGAGGTGATGAGGTGGCTCCAGACATCAGGAAATCCCAGGTGATGGTCCTACCGTTGACTTTGACGTTACAGGTGCTGTGTTTGTCCCCAGTGTGGCAGCTGTAGTTTCCTGCATCCTCAGGTATCAGGTCACTGATCTTCAGCTCAGCCCAGGCGTCCTTCTGCTTTATGTGGATTCTTCCTCCGGACCTCAACGGCTCTGATCCCTTCCTCCACTCCACCGGGGCTCCGGCTTTAGAGAGCTCACAGCGCAGGGTGACGCTGCTGCCCTCGGCGGCCTCCTGGTCTTCCGGCTCACGTTTGAAGGTGACGGGAAGAGCTAACAGACCAGATTGAAAATTAGGCTCCCAAGTTTGGGAGAGAAGCCAAACTTCTAAGGGACAGTCACACATCGCCCTATAACTCAGCCAAAAGAATATCACCATTTCATTTAAATGCAACAATGCAAGCACTATAAATCCATTGACTTTTTTTTTTTTTAAATGATGCGTAGGTTCATAAACACTTTTTCACAAATTCTTTATGGTAATGCTTTTCTTGGACTTTGGAATAAAGCAAAAGGAAATTATTCAAGTAGGAAGCTTAGAGATACGCCAAGCTTGATCTTAATATCCATCCATCCATCCATCCATCTTCTGCAGCCACTTGTCCTTCTCAGGGTTGGATCCAGAGCTTACAGGCACAAGGCAGGGAACAACCCAGGATGGGGCACCAACCCATCGCATGGCTCAGTCACACACCCTTCACACCTGTGGGCAATTTGGTCACTCCAATTAACCATAGCGTGTTTCTGGATTGTGGGGTGGGGGGGGGGGAAACTGGAGTAGCCTGAGGAAACCCCACGACGACACTGGCTGAACATGCAAACTCCACACACATGGAGCCATGGTGGAGACTCAGACCCTGGGCCCTGAGCTGTGAGGCAACGGCGCCAACCATCACGGGGCCAAGCCACCGCTGATATTAATATCTTCAGCTATATCGCACTTCTTGAGTCGTCGTAAGCAGAAGATTGATGCGAAAGGATGACAGTCATGTGACTAAGATGGCGCCGAACAAACCGAAGTGCAAAGAGAAGGAACGAGATGAACAGCAATGATGTCAGTTGTCTCAAAGTGGAAAAAAAATTTAGTTAAGCAGTGCGAGTCCTTCTTCCTACCGTTGACTTTGACGTTACAGGTGCTGTGTTTGTCCCCAGTGTGGCAGCTGTAGTTTCCTGCATCCTCAGGTATCAGGTCACTGATCTTCAGCTCAGCCCAGGCGTCCTTCTGCTTTATGTGGATTCTTCCTCCGGACCTCAACGGCTCTGATCCCTTCCTCCACTCCACCGGGGCTCCGGCTTTAGAGAGCTCACAGCGCAGGGTGACGCTGCTGCCCTCGGCGGCCTCCTGGTCTTCCGGCTCACGTTTGAAGGTGATGGGAAGTTCTGGGGGGGGTTCCATGATGTGTGAAATATAACAAGCATTGCAGATGTGAACGATCAATAGACTAGATCCACAGAAATGAAAACAACGATTCCAAAGCAGAAGTAGGCAGAGAGAATGTGGCATCTATAAGTTTACAGCAGAGTCAGTAAGGAGCAGGCTGCAGTGCGACTAAAAAACTCAAGACCTGGGGTCATGAGATCAACATAGGAAAAGATAAAGAATCAAAACAAGCACAAAACGAGCCTTTGATCATTCTTTGCAATTCCACCAGGGGCCACTGCCTCCATAATTCCATCTTGGAGATTAATCATGTTGCCCTATTTTTGCTCCTCCGATCAAAATTTCATTCGGCTGTTCAACTATCTTTAACTCTTCAATCAGGCAACCACTCCAGCATATTGACAGCAAACTTTAAATAATAATTTTTCCATGTGTATTCATTTTCTAGTGATCTTTTCACTGAACAAACATTTATTAAAGTGCAGATAGTTTCCAGCTGCTCTCTAAAACCAAGGATTCATCCTACCGTTGACTTTGAGGTGGGCCAAAGTCACTTGGCTTCCACATACACAGCTGTAGTCTCCTGCATCCACAACTGCCAGGTCAGTGATCTCCAGCTCAGCACAGGCCTCCCTGAGCTTCATGTGGAACTTGCCACCAGACTTGAGCACGTCTTTCCCCTTCCTCCACTCCACCGCAGACCCGGGTCTGGAGAGCTCACAACGCAATGTCACGCTGCTGCCCTCGTTGGCACTCTGATCCTTCAGCTGCTCTTTAAAAGTTACGGGAAGCGCTGGAGATGTTTCAGACATCAATGAAAATGACGATGAAAAGTAAAACTGGAGGCAAAACCTCTTATCAAATACAAAAAAAAACACAATGCTCAAGCTCAAAGCTGTAATTAACAGAGTTAATAACCGGTTTATAACCAGTTATAAGGAGTTAAACGCTGATGACGAAACCAACACAAAACAAGACAATGTACACAGCCAGAGACGCTCAATGTCAGGGGTAGGCAACCCTGATCCCGAAGTGCCGATAACCAGCAGGTTTTCCATCCTACCTGGACTGTGAGGAACCTGATCTCAGATAGATAGTCAGGTAGGATGGATACCGGCATTATAGAATCAGTGTTGCTTAGTCCTGCTCTGCACTCATAGTCCACTTTTTGGTTAGTCAATCACATGTGAACAAGTATACCAAGTTCACAGAAAAACGTTACATTCTCCGCCCAGGGGAAACAAAAATAATGTGATGGACGCAGTGGTGACATCCTACCATTGACCTGGATGTTAGCCGTGGTCCTCCTGTCCCCACATTGGCAGCAGTATTCCCCACTGTCTTCAGGCTTAACATCGCTGATCTTCAGCTCAACGGAGCAGTCCTTCTGCTTCATCAGGAACTTGTCTCCCGACTTCAGCACCACTGCACCCTTCCTCCACTCGACCAGGGCTCCAGGTTTAGAGAGCTCACAGTGCAGGGTGACGCTCTCGCCTTCCTTGGCCTCCACGTTCTTCAGCCTTTCCTTAAAGTCTGCAGCCGCAGCTAAAATCAATAAGCACCGTTTTACTGCGCAAAATCGAACACAGCGACATGATCCCAGTGGTGATGATGGAAAACACAACCGCTTCATGGATGATGTCTGGGAATTTTCTCTCAAAAATCTTGATTTTCAAACCCTAAAACCAAAACTATCCACATGACACTTGTGAAGGATGTCCTCCTATCTGCAAAGATTTTCTACACCCGCTTGTCCTATTCAGGGTCACTGGGATCCCAGAAGCTACTTGCGTAAGGCAGGGAACAACACAGGACAGGCTGAACTCCACACACATGGAGCCAGGGCGGAGACTCGAACCCTGGTCTCCAGCGCTGTGAGGCACACAGGATCTGTCCTTTTATATACGTGTTATACATAATATCATAGTACTTATAATATTTCATTAGTGAAAACTAGTTAAGTATCAGACAGAGACAGACATTTTATATAACACGTAGTTAACAGATAAAGTGATATGACATGCTGAGTTAATCTTTCATGGACAATTAATTGAAACCGTAATCATTCTACTTTGTGATAATACTTAAGAAAATAATGAACTAATGGCAAGTAATAAAGCGACACATGGAAGTAAAATTTCTGTCGGCAGCAAAAAGATGATTTGGTGTTCTCTCCTAGAAAAGATGGCTGAGATGATTTGGATGCAGCCCAGCAGATCCTGAAACCGGGCCATGGACAAACAGGGGACCTTCAGTCTTCAGTCAGGCGTCTAAGCCTTCATGTGGTTAACATTTCAGGCATTTCCCCTTTCCTAAGTTTCTAATATTGTCAGCGTCACCCTCAGGGTATCCTTTCCACTTACATGTTTTTTTTCTGATTTCCACAGAAGTATCGTAAGAAGAACATATCCATCAGTCCAAAACAGTATCCCAAAGTACTGTATATTATATTGCAGGGATGCATAAATAGTATAGTGCGCTCAGGTGGTGTTTCTCAACCAGTCCTCAGGGATCCCCAGACAGCCCGCTTTTTCGCTCCCTCCCAGTTCCCAGCCAATCATGAACACCAAATACCTGGTACAGGGGTGTTGGGTGTTGGGAGGCAGCAGTATTGTGGACTGTCTGGGGGTCCCTGAGGAGCGGGTTGCTCCAGAGTACCAACTCCGTTGGAAGTATAGCAGCTAAAATTTGCTGGGTTATAAAAAGAAGTGAAGAGTATCATTCTGGCAGACAAAAAATGGGATTGCAGTGTAAGAGGAGAGAAGAGAACGAATATACGAAAGAGTGAGGTGACTGAGCTCCACGATGTGGTTTTGAAAGGAAGTCCATCCCTTACCCTTCACTGTCACCAGGGCTTTGGTGGTGGCCAGCCCTGCCTCACACTCATAAACCCCTGTGTCCGTCTCCTCCAGCTTCCTAACCGTCAGCATGGCCTCCTTGTCAGAGCGACTCACAGCCCATCTGCTGGAGTCCCGGATCAAGCATCCATCCTTGTACCACCGGACGTCACAACTCTTAGAGATCAAGCATGACAGCACCAAGTCCTCGCCCTCCGCGGCCTCATAGTCCTCCAGTCCTTTAAGAATCACTGTGGGCCTCTCTAAAAAAAACACAAACCAGACAAGGCTCTTCTTTGTAATTCCAGGAAGCGCTCATGTCCCTCCACTCCTTCTCCAAAAACCTCCCCGTCGCTTTATATGTTTAATAAGTATCAATGGTCAAACCAGTTCTAAAACAGAATGTGCAGTCTCTACTACACTCTGTTACCGATTAAATCAGCAGCTTATAGTCAGGCAAAGGGAAGCAGATTTTAAATAATTATGATATGAATAATACAAAAATTTCAACACAAGCAGAAGCAATGGAGCATTTACAGCTGCATAATATGGACACCAAGGATGAAACCAAGATAGAGCAGTGTCTTATGATGCTACAGAATTGTGTGGCGCTCATCGATTATGCACTGGGCGCAAAAAGATCCAGAAGGTATTAATTCCAGTGCAAAAAAGAATCAAAGAGAGCAGAAACTGAAAGCTTCCTGGCAGAACTTTCATGGTGATGGGTTCAAGACAACAAAGCATTGGAATGCTATGTGATGAAAGGCATGGTTACCTTTGACCATCAATGAGGCATATGCAGTCTTATCCCCCGCCACTACAGAGATGGTGCCCGAGTCTTTTTGTGCCAGCTTCTTGACCGTAAGGGTATGGTACCCACCAGGAAAGGCTTGGATTTCATTGAGGTCATTGTTGTGCAGCGGAGTTTTGTCAAGGTACCACTGCACGCCGACGTAATCACCGGGGCTAATGCGACACGTAAATGTGGCCACATCCCCTTCGAGACACTCAACATCTGCCAGTTCCTCTGTGATTTGCACTTTCTGACCTGGATGCAACATAAACATTGAAGTGCATACCGATGACCTGACCAGATTCAATGGACTGGATGTCTCTCATTGTTAGAAGAATACTATTCATGTCGAAACAGTCAAAACCATAAGGAATTTAAGGAATTCAACAAAAGAGCAACATGCATGACAAACTGCAGATATTACAAGAGAAAAGTAGGGGAATTGCAGAAATGTCTCCCTTCCAAGCATCCAGCTGAAGTCTGAACTGAGACCACCACTATAAGACAGTAGCATGCAAAAAACCAACACAATACCAGACAAGGGTCATCATACCATACCAACCAGCTGAAGATAAAACATGAAACAAGAGAAAACAGCAATGGCACAATTGCAGAATCTTCTAAACAAGAACTGAGCAAACAAGATGAGCGTGTGTAGATCAAATATATATATATATTTAACATAACAGCAGAACACAGCTATGCGACTGATTGAAAAACAGCTTCAAATGCACAGAAACCTGATCTGTTGTGCAGCCCTTTTTTGAAGAAACACCACAACAGACATGCATAAAACCAGCAATAATGAATCCACTGGTAATTTTTACTCCAGTAAGCAACAGTTAAAAGGCCAGACACACACTATCCCAGCCCACAGGGAACATTCCCAGAAGTCTAGCTAACGTCATATGACGTTTTTCTCAAAGTTGGCCGACAACGTTCTCATTGTAACATTGACCGTTTCCATACTTTCATTGTAAACATTTGATAAATAGTCCTAGAATGAAACATTGTTAGCAGGGATATTTCTTGAAGATTCCACAGCTTCAAGTCATCTTGGATTTCAGAGCACTAACATCTGACCTTTAACTCAGCGCCTAGTGCCGACTACACCGTGGAGCACTCAGGTCTTACCTTGCACCACTAATCGCGCCCGGGTCTGAGCAGAGCCCACGTCACAGCAGTAGGTGTCACAGTCGCTCCTCTCCAGTCCCCGGATGCTGAGGGCGAGGACGTTCCCCAGCTGCCTCATCTCGTACCTGCCGCCCGCCTTCAGCTCTGTCATTCCCTTCCGCCAGGTCACCTTGCTTGCAGGCCACTTGGTTTCACACTCTAGCGTTGCTGTGCCCTTCTCCTCAGCCTGGATGTCCTGCAGCTCCCTTGTGAAGATATGGTCCCTCTCTAGAGGTGGGATTTAAAAGAGAGTAGATTTGACCCCTCCTGACAGATAAAAATGATGACAAGGGCATTGGGTAAAAGCTTCCCCAAACAAACCCAGAAGACGTGAGTACTGTACGCTTTCAGCATGCATAGAATTACAACGTTACGGAGACCCTCTATCTTGCCTTTGACCTCCAGCTTAGCTGTTGTAGTGACACCATCGATCTCGCATGTATACTCCCCAGAATCCTTGGATGTGGCTCCACGGATCACCAGTTTTGCAACAGCTTCCATCTGGGTGATGTCATACTTCTGTCCCTTCCGTATAGCCTTACCATCCTTGGACCATTTGATGTTGACACCTGGCTGGGTGGTCTCACAGCTAAGCTCAACATCTTCACCCGGAGCAACACAGAGGTTCTGTAGCTGTTTGGTCACAACAATGGCTTTCCCTGTGGGAGGAAAGTGAGAAACTCAGACATGGCACCAACTATGTCAAGAAGAAGAGCGGAATTGTGACAACTAACCCTTCACAGATAATGTAGTTGAGGAACTGAGGCCTTTGATGGTGAAGACGACATCCCCTGCTTCAGCCGCAGTCACTCCCTTGATGGTCAATGTGTACTTGCGGCCCTTACTAGAGATTTGGTAGCGACCGCCGTGAGTCACGGGTTTTCCATTCACTTTCCAGGAGCATTGGTCAGTACTTTCCCGCGATAAGATGCACTCAAAGCTACAGTTCTCACCCTCTTTGACCTCCACTGACTTCAGTCGTTTGGTGATGCCGATGGTCAAGTCTGCAGGTAACCCAAGGAGAAAAATGAGTGCCCTTCAATAGGGTCATCAGAGGAACAATCAACATGGACAGTTCATTGCAACATCTGAAATATGCATTCCAATCAATTTGTAAAGGTTTTTCAGATAAGATTAACTTAATTGATCCCAGGGTGAAATTCTGGGATTTACTGAATACTTTTCGTTTTTGTTACCAAATACGTACCCTGTACCGTGACCTTCGACTTGGCCAGGTCTGTGCCAAGGTCGCAGGTGTACTCCCCTGCATCTTCCTGTGTGAGGTCATGAATTTTAAGACCCAAAGACTTTCCTGCATGCAAGAGCTCATACTTGTCACTTGCAGCCAGGACTACACCATCCTTTCTCCAGACGGGGGAGACGCGTGGCTTTGAGGCCTCACATTTCAGACTAATCGTGCCCTGCTCCTCCCCCATCACATCATCCAGGGACTTGAGGAACACCGCACGCTTCTCTGGGGGAATGAATAATATTGAGGGCATCATATAGCAAATCCTCAAGGAAATGCCAACATTCTTCAATCAGTTTATTTATTGGTGCCACTGCAGAAAAACTGTAGGATCCCAAATAGGGAAGCAATATATTTTCCCTTTGGCCCTTAAGATGACCCAAGCAACTTGCCTTTTAACAGAACTTACATATCCCAATAGAACCACTTATTACTCAAGTCTCAAGTGTGCCACTTTATTCCAAGCTATGGCATCATTAGTAAAGGACCAACAGCTGGATCCATCATTGATGATTCTCACCTTTGACCTTGAGGGAAGCCGATTCTTTGATCTCCCTGACCTTTATGTTGATGGTGCCCCCATCTTCTGGTGCCAGGCGCCTCAAAGTGAGGGTGTGTGCTTTTCCCACGTGTTGGATTTCGTTGACGTCATTGGAGCAGAGCACCCTGTCGTTGAGCAGCCACTGCAACTCCTCATCAGCATAGTTCAACTCACAGGTGAAGGTAGCATCACCATCTTCATCCACCTGGACATTTTGCAGGTGCTTGGTGATCTTCACTTTCCTCTCTGTGGTTACAGGGAAAAGGCTATAATTTGTAGATATACGCAAAGTTTTAAGTGAACCATAACATGGAGAAAATGGAACTTGACAACCCACAATGGGGAACCTTGAGATATTGAAGGTATTTTTACTTTTTTAACTTTTACTGAGACAAAACAGTGATTGACAATATGGAAAAACACCAGCTACTATGGGTTTCAGACTTCTGACCTTCTACTGTGAGGGTCGCCTTGGTCTCTGCTGGCCCAGCCTGGCAGCGGTATTCTCCAGAGTCTCCACCCACCAGGTCCATGATGATGAGTTCCACACGGGCTGCATCTTGCCTCATCCTGTACTTCTTAGAAGTCTCCAGGAGAGTCTGGCCTTTATACCAGCAGACTTCCTTGGCTGTGGCGGAGAACTTGCAGCTAAGGGTGACAGACTCTTTCTCCTTGGCTGTGGCATTTTTCATGGGCTGGGCAATCTCCAGGGGGCGCTCTAATCAAGAAAGCACAATAAATATGCAGTTATGCATCAATGAATGTTTTTTCTCTAACAAGTATTTGTTGCCTGTATCATCTTAAAAGTTACAATTTATCAGATGGTTTTATCAAACTTGAAGTACATTTGAAAGTAGGGCCAACAGTCCCTGAAGCAGAGCAACTAAAGGTTACTGGCTTTGCTCAGGGACCCAAATACCGGTGACCTCCTGACCACAGGTATCGTGTGTTGAGGCACTTAACCACATACACCATTCCTGAAGCACGCTTCAAAATAAAATTCATTAAGAATGTCTTTTACAGAAAATGTTGAAAGTTAAAAGCGAATGTTGTTTTGAGATTATTCAGTTCCTTTTCATTTTTAGCCAAAAATTAGGATTTCATAATTTTCCTCATTTGACTTCCTCTGCCGGCCCCTGGAGGATGGGCTCCCCCTTTGAGTCTGGTCCCTCCCAAGGTTTCTTAGTTCTAGGGAGTTTTTCCTTGCCACTGTCACCTCTGGCTTGCTCACTGGGAGCTTTGGGCGGGGATAATGTTTAATGCTTTGGGACAACGTAACGTTGTGAAAATGTGCTATACAAATAAACCTGAACTGAATTATCTTTTTTGCTGTGATAGACTAAATGCTTGAGTCCAACAGTTTCTATCCGATGACTATCTCCGATAACTTCTGCCTGCTATCTGAATAAAATCCATTGCTATTGCTCTTCAAATGCATTTACTTCCTTTATCAGGAACGTCCATTGTCTTATTAGTCAGAAAGCCTCCTATCAGAGAATCCAACTGTAAACATGACAGATCCGAACACAATGACCCTCCATGACAAATGACAAATTACCTTTCACAGTAAGCTGAGCCACTGATTTGCTCTTTCCTGCTGTGAACTGCACAGGTCCCGACATTGTAGGTCTAGTCTTCCTGAATGTAAGCCGGTGTATTCTTCCATCCTGCTCGATCTGCACGTCGCTGTCTGCCTTCAGCGGCTCGCCACTCAGCAGCCACTTGGGCGCCTTAACTGCATCCACGCTGATCTCAACTTCAAAGCGCGCCGGCCCAGGCTCTGTCACCTCGACCGCGTTCAGCTCCCGCACGATGCTGATCGCTTGCTCTGGGTGGGTTGAGACCAGCGACAAACCTCAGCGTTTAATCACCATTTCAATTACACGCAAAGGCCACCAGGTGGCCTAATTTAATTGGTATAAATTTAATTGAATTCGTTTTATGATGATTCAATTGTTTCAAGTTGTCTGAACAAAAATGCAAAGTAGTATGGACTAACTGCATTTATATTTATGTCGTTATGAAAAACTAATACAAGAACCAGAGGTTTGGCAAAGAAGTGCTGATTTTCTTTGCAGGATCGCACAGGAGAATTATATTGGCGGATATTTCCAACGTTTTTTGCTAGTATGCTCTGAATTACAGAGCCCTCTCAATACCGCTACTCATTACGGAAACTCATTACCTTCTACTAACAGCTTGCAAGACGTGTTATCATCAAGCGCATCGCAGATGTAAGTGTCCTCGTCCTCAGAGTCCACGTCGTTAATGGTGAGCTTCCGGTAGACGTTCTCGCTGACGATCTCATACTTCCTACCAGGCTGGATCTCCACCTTGTTCTTGTACCACGTAACCTCAGCATTAGCTCGAGAGACGTGACATTCCAAGTGGGCGCGATGTTTGTACATGGCAATCTTATCCTTGAGTTTCTTCACAAACTTTACTGGCAGCTCTGCAACGGCCAGAAATAGCATGAACGAGTCGATTCACATAGCTGTTACAATGAATGCAGCAAAGCTTCTAATTTCCAAAAGCTATAGGAATTCTTCAAAGTACTGAGCTTCTTTCCTTGATCCATTGTAATATATTCCGATCATTCCAATGAATTCCTTGTGCCATTGACTTATCTCCTCAAGAAGATCCACAGAAAATACATGACTGCACAGGCAAATTCTGTAAGGCTAACTTCACATCTACTCCTTGGACATCACCTAGTTCCCTGTGTTTGCTGTTCATTGCTTCTTGGCAAGCTAGAATTTCCCAAAAGCAGGTCATGTTTGCCGGTTTTTGCCTTCGTTGAACAGAATATTAGACTGAACATAATGGCTGGGCTCCACAGTGGAGTTCCACTTCAAAGAGCTATAGCAGAGACACAGAACTTCAGCGCTATCTCAAAGCATCTCAGGGTTCAGTGTTTTGATCCATCTTCTCCTTTGGCTTCACCTAGTGATTTTGCTTTTTAATCTGTCTTCCTGTGTTCTCACAGTATTGTTGCTCCAGTGATGCGGAACCGTTCTCCTATTCCCCTTGATGCAGATAGATTCCTAAGAGCTTCCACTTCACTAGATACTATAAGCTCCAGTTTCATACTGTTAATGGTCCAACATGCTCACCAGAAAAACAACTACAGGGTCAACAACAACTACTATTTCCAGAAAAACAACCACAGATCAAAGTCTTCCATAGACTCACTCAGGAACGTTGATATTTTGGTCATTGACCATATACCATTATAAGCATACAATACAAATTTTGCATAAATACAGTGGAATTTAAAGCTTCCTAAAATCAAAAGATTTTTTTATAATAAAAATTCATAACAATAATGCAATAAAATGTTGTCTATCATTAAGGGTTAAACTCAAGAAAACTTTGCTTACCTTTAACTTTCAGTTTTGCTGTTGAGAAAGCTTTTTCTGCTGTGAATTTAATCTCACCTACATCCTCTGGACTCACAGACTTGAATAACAACACATAAGTTTGACCTGTGGCAATATAAAAACGAAACAAAGCTAATATTATTGCAATACTCCTTCACAGGATAAATTTGAAAGGCACAAAGTTAAATTTTAAGATCAATGTATACTTAAATGCTGCATCCAAGGTACAAGGCTTCATAAATCCTAATCAGAAGTCCGGCTTGCTGAAGTGCTCCAACTGGCTCACCTTCTTGTCTCAACTTGATATTTTCCCCAGCCTTGATCTTGGTGTCGTTTTTGAACCACTGACCATCCACCTCGTCGTGGGAGATCTCGCACGTAAAGGTTGCACTTTCCTTTTCCGTCACCTCGGCGTCCTCAAGCTTCTTCACTATTTTGATATCTCGGGCTGCAGAATAAGAGGCCAGTAGAAAAGAAGCCATATTGGTTAGGGTGAGGTAAGACGGGTGAGAAGAAAGCAGAGTAACACTTTACCGGTGGGAGGTACAAGTAACTTAGTAACTCAACTACTCAAGTACAAACCTCATGAAACACGTCGACTGGTAGGATTAACGATGAAGGAACATGGGATCAGTATGTAACTAACGCATACTTTCTGGTTACATAAGAACATAAGAAATTTACAAAAAGAGGAGGCCATTCGGCCCATGAAGCTCATTTGGGGAGAACTTAATTAATTTCTCGGAGATAAAATCTAATCTAGCTCTGATTTAAAGGAACCCAGGGTTACAGTTTGCAAGGTTAATCGATACATTAAAGAAGAGTGCACTACAACATGATTTGTGCCCCCCCCCCCCCTCACCAAGTCAAGTTTAACTGGAAACGGTAATTATAATGTTATAAAACCTTTTGCATAATATCCCAGTTGACCCTAACATGTCCTACCTTTGCTCTGTCTTAGGAGGCTAAGTGTGTCTGGGTGCATATGTGTGTGTGTGTGTGTGTGTGTGTGTGTGTGTGTGTGTGTGTGCCTTACTATGGCCTGGCATCCTACCCAGAGTGTACCCCAGCAGACTCCAGACCCCTGCAGATCCTAACCAAGATAAAAATTTGGAAGATGGACAGATTAAGACAGTAATGTCGCAGGAAGAATGAATGTGCGAGTAACACACCGTGCACGGTGAGCTTGGCTGCGGTTCTGTCATCAGTCGCGTCACAAACATACAAGCCTTGGTCCTCATAAGCACACTTGTGTATCTGGAGGCTTCTCTTGCAACCCTGTGAGATGATGCCAAACTTCTTCCCTGGCTTAAGTTCGGCAGCATCCTGAAGGTAGGAGAGCTTTCCATTAGGTACCACATGCAAGTGACCCTACCAGCATGCAGCCCTGTATAGTGCCCCGTCCTTTCATGCATTTGCAAGGTCCTTTGCTTTCATTCCCCCTCCCAGTATAAAACCATATCATCTCCCATCTACCAAATAAAGTCACCATTCTGTCCACCCCTGTCACATGATCATGATTGTTGCCCAGTCCAAGTATAAAAGAAACAAATGAAAAGCAAAATAATCCACCAGTTTCACAGCATGACTGGATTATTTAAAAAAGAATTCATACGGCATACAAGGTCCGTCCGGTGGACAGATTTTATGGAAAGTGACACTGGCCCACCTTGAACCATTTCACTTCTGCATTGGATCTGGAGATCTCACACTCAAATATAACCTTCTCCTTCTCGGGAACTTTTATGTCTTGAAGTGGTTTTGTAATTTTTACCGGAGGTTCTGCAGAAGCCCAGGACATCAGTGTGTCATTTTTCAAATATAAGCTTGCTCATTTAATTAGCACTCTTTCTTAAAACATTTGGTAACACCTTTCATTAAGTGCAATCTTCATAAAGCATTCATAGAACATTAATAAGCATCATGTAAATATACCATAACATCCTAACATACTTAACAGCTTTATTATCCATTAATAGCAAACATTGTACTGTATGATTATAGTGATAGTTATCACAGTTGTTATTATGTATACTACAGCATGTATCATATGTTCTATGAATGCTTTATGAATGCAGTGTGAAGGTACACTGAATGATCTATGAATGCATTATAAAGGCATTATGAAGGTTCAGTAAATGTAAAGAATTCCAAAACATTTTCACACAAAACTTACAATGCAAAAGATAATCTTAGAAATTTAGGCACACCCGCATACACTATCAATATGTGATACATTATCTTCCAAGGATTTAGACCAATATTACAATAAATAATTGAGAATTAATCTCACAGTAATATTACAAGAGTAACAGTAATGACGTTCATGGAGATAAATAACATTTTTGAATAACATATGGTTGTTTGAGGTAATACCTGTGACAGTAAGCCTGCAGGACGTGTGGGCCCCCTCGGCCTGGAAAGATATCATTCCTGCATCCTCCTTCTTGAGCTGGGACAATGTGAGCGTGTGCTTCTTGCCCAGGACGGTGAAGTGGCAGCTGGGTCCCGCTCTCACCCGCATCCCACCCTTGGTCCACGAACCCTCCACGTTGGCGTGATTTAACTCCACCTCCAGCGTCACCGTCTCCTTCTCGCTGGCCTTCAGGTCCTCCAGCCCCTTCACCACCTTGATCTTCCTCACTGCAGGAGGTAGGAACGCTCATTATCAGTTAGGCGGTAATGGTAGGAGAGACCAAGACCTTGTCACCTAGATGTTGCCAGGTGACTGGTACATTTGAGACTCGACATTAAAAATTTCACAAGAATATCCAGCTGCATCAATAAAAATTAACTCTACACAAAAGGAAATACACTTGAGGAACTCGTGTGACTGTGGAAGATACTTGGGTACAGGAAGGCTTACTTACTCTCCACAGTGAGCTTAGCCTGTGTCTTGTCATCCAATGTCTCACAGGAGTAGTAGCCCCGGTCGGCCTGAGTGACCTTCTTCAGGACGAGGGTCTGCTTGTTTCCATCGACATGGATCTCCACATTGGACCCAGGCTGCAGAATCACACCATTCTTCATCCACTTGACCTCAGGGGACGGCCTGCTAATCTCCACCTCCAGCTTGGCTTCCTCCTCCTCCTCCACGGTGAGGTTCTCCAACTTCTTCTTGAAGGTCACCGGGATGTCTGCCCAGAGGAATCACAAATCCCAGTCTCTTACCTGCATACTAAAGTGGCCTTCAGTAGTGACCAACATTTCGAGCCATTTTGATTATAGGTATTTCATACTACTGCGAAATAATGTGGATGATTAAGTAAAATACACAAAAGATGGGTGAATTGATGGGCAAATAGACACACAAATGAATTACTGAGTTTCCCAGAGGAACCTTAATTATTCCCGGATTAAAATAGTTTGTTTGTTCATTCTCTCTCTCCCCTATCATCCATCCATCCATCCATCCATCTATACAATCCCCTCAAAGGCACGCTCAGAAATACCCACGCTGCACTTGGAGGTTGGCTTTAGAGACTTTGCCCTCCGCGTCGGCTGTTATCTCCCCTGCATCCTCCTTGCTTATGTTAGTGACAGTCAGGGTGTGGCAGGTCCCCTCATGCGTGATCTTGAATTTGGGCCCGGCTGGGACAGGTACTCCATCGCGGAACCACTTCACGGCGACGTCGGCAGGGGTCACGCTACATTTAAACGTGGCGTCTCGGCCTTCCATCGCCGCCACGTTGTTCAGCTTGGCTGTGAATCGCACCAGCTTGGGTGCTGGAGAGGAACGAAAATTCCTCTTCATCGTGTATTAGATTTAATACATTTTTAGAACTAATACGATAACTGTCACCCAGAAAAGTCTGCCATCGTTCCCGGTAGAAGAGCAGCATTTATGGGTAAGCAAGTACAGTATAAATAATATGAAATAATACAGAATAAAAGCAGAGATGAAAAGTTCAGGTTCAAAAACTACAAACACAGACTAAGCAACCAGCTGAGTACTTTGTGACTATGACTCTTTATATTCTGACTATATTCTGATCTATATACTGATTGGACAACATTTTGGTTAGGATTTGTATTTTCTGAACCTGACCTCTTGAATAAAATAAAAAACCATAAACTAATCTTTAAAGATTTAGTACAGTAACTCAACAGACCAAGAAGCTTAATCAACAAATTCTTGTGTCTTTAGAATTTTCTTGGTTTATTAATTTCCTTTTATCCCCATTGTAAAAATCACAGGTTCATTGTGTAAGTAGCATTCCAACCTATCCATGCCTTGTAGAGTATGGCTATTGCCAAAAGCATCCAATGGTTTTAGTGCCCTGCTAACCTGTTGTGGTCATCTTAGCAGAAGTCTTGTCGTCATTGGACTCGCAGCTATACTCGCCCTCATCTTCCTTGGCAACAGTTATCACGGTCAGAACCCGCCTCACGCCGTCAGTGGTCATGCGGTTCTTGCCGCTCGGTTTAATCTCAACGCCATTCCGGCGCCAAACCACATCGCCTTTGGCCCGATTCAGCTCACAGGCCATGATCATGGTACCACCGAGCTCTACGGCCATCGGTTCAAGCGGCACGACAAACTTCAATGGAGGCTCTATAGCCACAGGGAAAAATCAATTAAGTAGAAAAATATGATAAATTAGTGCTAAGATCCATTAAACAATGTGTACAGAATATCAACAATACAGTGCAGATTGCACACTGTACATTTACCCGAAAATACAAAACATTTTATGTGCAATCCTCTCCTGAATTACTTATATATAGCATTCTTGGATACAGAATCCTTTTAAAAACATTTTGTTGCTAACATTAAAAGCCATCCAATTTCACTAATGATACTTATGTTTTGTTTTCTCACCACATTAATAACATATATGAATGATGCAGAGTTGTTGTATTTAAATTTTATTTGTGAATTCGATTATATTTTGTCGCCAAACGTTAGAGTTATCCTGTCTGCTTAGTCTACTTAACGTGACAGAGTTTAGAAAAGAAAAAACTAACCTTTAACCAGAACCTTGAACTCCAGTTTATCCTCTGTTGTTTGGCAGGAGTAGGTTCCACTGTCTTTGAGCTCGGTGGACTTCACAATAAGGGTACGAGAAAGGCCGTCCTTCTTGATCTCATACTTGATACCATCCTTCAGTTCCACACCATCCCTGAACCACCTGACACCAACATTCTCAGACATCAGCTCTGTGGTCAGGGTGATATTCTCGCTCTCCCGTACCATTACCGTGTCCGTTATCGCTGCTTTCTTCTGGAATTTGGCAAGAGTTTCTATTCATGAAAAAGAATGACGAAGACATGAAGGTCCACATAAAATGCTTTATGTTGCATTACATATATCGACGATAGACAATAATACTTTACAGTTAATTTAGAGACACCAGCTAGCCTAACTGCATGCCGGTGGACTGCGGAGGAAAACAGGTGAAATCACAGGAACCCTGCCCAACATGGGGAGGATGTTCAAACTTCACATACGAAGATCAGAAACAAGAATAAATCGTTCATTTTTGTCAAAACAGGTTAAATCTCACAACAACAGTCCCAAAATTTTGTATTTGTTCATATTTTCAGCCATAAAATCAAAGTATTCGCTGTAACTTCATGAGTACAAGCTAAAAATTCAGACAAAACTAACAAACAAGATGAATGAAGTCAATACCAATTACCTACCTGCCACCTGTATTTTGAAGGCCAGTTTCTCTCCTCCAGCTTCACAGATGTATTCTCCAGCGTCAGTCTTCTCCACACTGTCCAGAACCAGC
>JAABNY020000082.1:3718057-3750817 GCA_015164015.2 Brevimyrus niger
AGCTGCCGGCTCTTGCCTTTAGCCTCCATGTGCATCTTCCGACTGGAGCTCAACATCTTCCCGTCTTTGTACCATTTAACTTCCGTCTGGGTGTCAGACACTTCGCAGCTCAGGGAGGCCTTCTGTGAGAGAGTGACTCTCACCTCCTTCTGTACGGACTCCTTGTTGGAGAACATGGCCTGAGTTTCTGAGGAGAAAATATGACAGAGACCACGGAGAAGATTCACTAGCCTGTTCTAGGTTTACCCCTCCAGCTAACAGCAGAACTATGAATGAAACAAGCGGTTATTGGGATTTCCAATACACTGAAATATCGCTTGGATTTTTCCAATCAACGGAGAATACTGGGTGATTGACAGCACATACATGATTAACCCAGCAATCATCAAGTCCATCATTATTGTCATTACAATAACCATGCAACCAGTACATCACCTATAAGTCACATGCAGCAAATTGAAAATGAAGAACTTTAACCTTAAACTGATGATGGAAGAATGTTTGCTCACAGCTCTACAACATGGAATTACAGTATATTAGGTCTTTGTTTTTCTTAGTATTCACATAAAACAGCGAGAATACCAAAATTTATTCAGGCAAGACTGAAAGATTAAAATGATCAATTAACCAATTGTCCCTTACCTTTCATTTTCACATTAAATGTAATTTCGTCATCGGACAGCCTGTAGGAATATGTTCCAGCATCACCAGCTTTTGCATTCTTCAGAACAAGCCTCCTGGTTGTGCCATCGGTTTCCACGGCAACATCTGCACCCGACTTCACCTCCTGTCCATTCTTCATCCACCTTCCCTGAGCCCCGGCGTGGTTTACTTCGCATGTCAGAAGCACGGTCTCTCCACGCGAGACGGAAAAGTCAGTCTTCGTTACGGTCTTCCGGACGAACGTTGACTTTGTCTCTGCAGGGTGCAAAGCCAAGCTAAGTACTGCGAAACCTTAAAAGCACAAACCTTCCTCAAGGGAAAAAAAACAAGTGAAGTGCTAATATAACATTTTCCTCTATCATTAAACAGCAAAATAAACTAAAACAGAAGGACTATAATAAAATAATTATACTGTTGCAAGAAAGTAAAAAATAACACTGATCCACAAAGCTCTACACAGCAAAGTACACACAAGAATGTTTGATTACTTGGTTCTACAGTTTAATTTCTGCACATTGTGTATTGGCATGATTACTGATTGAGAAATGAATGTTAGTAAGCGCTTTTAGGACAATTCAGATTTAGCAGGTAATGTTACTCAAAGGAAGCATGCTTGTAACAATCGTTATTACACGGAAATGCACCAGTATTTTTCTACAATTTGTGCTCCACCTAAAATCTGTTCCAGACCGAAACGAACCAGCATAGCTAATCGTTCCACCATCTTTTATACAAGACACCTGACCCCCCCTTCAGAAAACCGAGGAGACCCGCGATCCGTGATCTCCCGCACTTCCCTGCGTGCCATAGCGCTCACCCTTCGTTCTGACTTGGAATGTCATTCTGTCTGTGGCGCTCTCGCAGGAGTACAGGCCCTCATCACTCTGCTTGGCGTGTCTGATGACCAGCCTGCGCTGCGTGCCGTCTGAGAAGAGCGCGGTCCTCTGGTCCTGCTCGACCTTCACCTGACCTTTCTTCCACACCACGGCGGTGTCGGCTGACGTCACCTCACAGGTCAACATCAGGTCATCGGAGAGGGATGCGGACACCCCGGGTGTGCCGCCTTTCGACTTCCTCACGAACTTGCCGGGTTCCTCTAATAGACCAAGGGCAAGTACTGAAGACTAAACTCTAATACCTCTGGTCAAGTGAAGTCTCATAACAACGCTAGCAGCTTGCCAGTATCAAGCTCATTCAATGAAGGACCCAGAACATTCAAAATCGTGCAGAAATCAAACACACTCCGTAAAACACCATCCAAATATTCAGCTGCAAATTATTAAATATGCAGAAGTAAACCATTTTTTTCCAAATTTTTAGTACCCAAGATGAGCTTAAATTGCAACAACTCAACCATCCCAACACATATCACAATTGTTACATATTTCTTGCGAAACTGACAAAACTTACATCATATACTGTCAGCCAGGATTAAAAGGGATCCTGTCTACAGTACATGCGAATAATGGCATACTTTGTAACCGTTTATAAAATGTTTAGTTCAAATGTGAACTCTTTAGTTACCTAACCTACCAAGACTCCATGCTGGTTATTTGCACTAAGGAAAGAGTTGTGTGCACCCAAGTTCACAAGAAGCGCGGGGAACAATCCATTTTCCGAAATGGATCAAAACCGTTACGCATTTCGCAGCCGCACAAAACAAGAAGCCGGGATTTCCCGGAGCCTAAGCTATCGAGCGATCAGCCTGGGCCTTGTGTCATGTGCATCTGTATGTACAGCTGATGGCCGAGCGTCTCATTCCGAGCGGCTCGGCGAGCTCAGTGCCACCTGCCGTTCCGTGTCAAAGGCCTCCAGTCCATACATGCAACAAACGAGACTGGCGCTTTCCACGATGTGCTGAAGGTCACCCGTAACACAGCATGCGTGATTCTGCTTCTCTACAGCTCGGGGGAAGCTGCTAAATTGGAACCTTTCATCAGACACAAAAAATACGGTGCATGGATACAAACCAATGTTACCGCCCCCCCCGCCGCCCCCTAGTGGTCATGCATGGTACTGAGACGAATTTTTAGTCGGCATGCAAGGTTTGCAAAAACAAAAGCTTTGTACGGATGAAAAATGTTTACATGAACAAAAATGCTATAAGGAGTTCACTTGTAAATATAAAACTCGACATACATTAGCTTTACCGCCACACACCACAAAGCAAGATATTTTACCAACGTAACATAAATACACAAATGATATGAAAAGCACTTGCCTCTGAATTTAGGTCTCAAATAAATTTTGTTTTGCCACAGATATTATGCAATAAGCAGCTGTTTTTTTTGACTTACAAAGTCTGCTTGACCCTGAAGGATCTGAAGAATAGATTCATTAGTCTGCTTCACTAGACAAACTCAATTTAATCAACAGTTTCTGATGATCTGGCATTTTCGCTATTTCATTTCGCCATTACTATTTATTTACGAGACATTAAATCCAGAGTGATGAACACTTGTGCCACGTTAGACAGCCCCTAGAGCAGGGGGGTCAAACTCCAGTCCTGGGGGGGGGCCGGAGACCAGTGTAGCTTAGTTCTTTCCCTGTTCCATCACAAATGATTCAGCTCAAGAACTGTATGGTAATTAGCGCAAGGAGTTGAATCGGCTGTGTTAAATGAGGGGAAACCAAAAAGTGTGACGGTCTCTGGCCCTGCAGTACTGGAGTCTGACACCCCTGTTCACCCCTGCGGCAACCGTGCGCTAAATACCGTGTTAAATACCATCGCCGGCATGCGCTTCCGACAGGGTACGCCGATGCTGGAAGCCACGCCCACCTTTAATGGCGAGCCGCAGTGAGACCCGGTCGCCGTCGCACACGCACTCGTAAACGCCGACGTCCTCCTCCGTCACGTCGTGCACCATCAGGACCCGCGTGCGGTCCACGCTTATGCTCTCGTACTTCTTGCCCAGCTTCGTTTCCCGGCCGTCCCTCATCCAAACCACCTGGGTCAGCAGACGCAGAGACACAATCGGTATCCGTTCCACCCGCACGGCCTCCATTCAATAAAGGAAAGTTCACCCGACTACTGAACGGGGTATTTTTTTAAACAACCGGAGTCTTTATTAATAGAGCACCAAAAATGCATTACAGAATAGAATGACTTAATGGAGGAACCACTATGGACCAAGTAGTGGGTGGGATTTCCTGTACAATTTGCCCGATCAACAAACTGATTGACGCGATTGGCGGCACGTGATCCTTCCATCAAACATAACTTCCATCATTACCATTTCCAGGCACCAGCAGACATGCGCACCTGGACAGTGGCGTTTGAGACCTCCGCCTGCAGCTTGCCGGAGCTGTGCATACTGCAGCTGACAACCTCCATCTGTGCAGACTTGCTGGTGAACCTGGCTGGGGCAGCTGCAAGAAAAGGAACCTGCGTCAAATTCTCCTGCCTACTGATTGCATTTCGTTACACTGCCGACCTTGTTCGATTACTCCCAAATTAGAATATCTTAAGAAGATATACATCCTGGTAAGAAAATAACGAGAAATCAATGGGCAGTGTGCAAAACCTGGCCCCACACTCACCCTTCACGCTGAGGACGCACGTCGTCTCTGAGCCTCCGCCCACAAACTTAAGCTCCGCCCCGTTCAGCTCTGCCCCCACGTGATGGATGAGCAGCGTGTGCGTGCTCTTGGTGTGCGTGATGAGGTACTCGGCGCCGCTGCGCAACACGCGCCCGTTCAGGCTCCAGCTGCCCGAGCACACCCCTGACATCGTCACCGCGAAGGAGGCCTCTTCACCTGCCACGACGGCGCCGCCCTGCAGGCCGGTGGTCACAAGTGCGCTGGGCTCTGAGGGGAGTAAGATACGTGGTTATGCAAAATCCACGGGTTGTCTTTCCTAAAGGGAAACTATATCCATAGGCTACAAGCTTCCATGTGTGGGGTGGTGGTGTAGCGGTTAGCGCGGCAGCCCGAAACCCCTGTGACCTGGGCTTGAGTCTCTACCCTAACTCCATGTGTGTGAAATATGCATGATCTTTCTGTGTCATTGTTGGGTTTTCCTCGGGGTTCTCTGGTTTCCCCCCCACACCGGGCTGAGGGGCGCTGCTTTAAACTAACGGGAAGAAACCCACATTATAGAGGGATGAACTGGGGATCGATCGAAAGCACTAAAGGCAAAAAGCAACAAAGGCGTAAAGCTACAAGGCTACCAACCGAACACATAGTTAGCAGTGATGTTAACTGGCCCTCTGAACTGGGATCTGCACTTGAACAGTTCAAGAATTACTTACCTCCTTAGGCTTAAATATACACAGACACTCCTTTACTTCTGATTGGTAGTTTGTACGGTATATGCAGGTACAAATGATCAGAATTAAGGCAATCTGTGTCACTATGACAACACAATTTACATATAATTTACGACACAGATTAAGCAATGCCTGTTTCTTAGTAATGCCTTCTAACTCAGAATAACATCCGAAATACCCTGTGCGTTGTCAGATCGGGTCCGTATTAGTGACAAAACTGAAAAGGCGTGCTGTTTGTTGACGTCACCTGACCCCCACACATGTCCATCTCCAGCTCTAATGCTCCGTGCACAGTCGCACGTCGTGATGTGTTTAACACCTTTATAGTTGGGGCTGTGTCGTACACTCAATGTTTCGCACATGTAGAAATTTCAACAGATTTCAACAGAGCCACAAAGACTTATTGTTCACTGGTCACTATCGAGTCATAGTTGAGTCAGAGTAAAAAATTAAATTGTGCATATGACTCCAATTGACTCCAGACTGAGTAGCAAACTCAAGTCCCCATCTCTGATAGTTATACATCATATAACCCAATTCTTATACATTCAAATTATTCACGTGCATATATACATACTGTACATGTATTTCAAATTAGAAGCGAATTTAGAAAGCAATGTCAAAATCTTGTTGATATAGACTACTCTACAGAGTAAAATATTGTAGCACTGCTATAGAATGTGCAAAATGCCAGCATTACAATGCCTGTTATATAAAAAGAACATTTTCAGACCCACCTAGGAAGAAGGTTCCAGGTACCTCCAGGCTGGGACTCTGACCAAAGTCATTGACAGCGATGACACGGAACTGGTAGGCGGCTTCCTCGGGGAGGTCGCTGACCATGAACTGGGTGGAGGGTACGGCCCCCGCGGCGGTGCACCGGACCCAGGACTGAGACCCCACTTTCCGGCGGTCCACCATGTAGCCGGCAATGGGCACGGGCCGGTCCGTCTCCGGGGGCGACCAGCACAGCGTCAGCGAAAAGTTGGTCTTGTCCCGCACCACAGGGTTGACAGGAGGATCAGGTGGATGCTTTCTGGGGGCTGGGTGTGGGGAGAGAGAACCAAACGGCGGATTATTACCATTACGGTCGTCACAAAGTTCTAACATCAAACACTCGAGCAACTCCATGTCCTATTTACATATGCTGTTAGGGCAGAGTTCCCCAATTCCAGTCCTGGTTCCAGCTGGTTAAATTGATATTATTAATATGTATAATTGTACATACAAATTGGGTAGGGGAACCCAAAGTCACATTTTGTCAGGGGGTCCATAATGTTTTGTTACACCCCTGCACACAGGGAAAAATCACCGGCGCCGACACCACGGCAATGAACGGTAACACCAGTCACCGGCACCTCACCTGTGACGGAGAAGCTGGTGGAGGTCTTGCAGTCTGCGGCCACGAAGGAGACCTCCCCCGAGTCGCCGGAGCAGCAGTTGCGCATGGTGAGCGTGTACTGCCGGCCCAGGCAGGCCATGGAGACGCGGCCGTCCTCCCGCAGGCGTTCGCCGTCCCTTGTCCAGTAGGCGCCGTCGCAGGGCTTCTCCAGCTCCACGCAGAACAGGGCCGTGTCGCTGACGGGGACCACCGTCCTCCGGGGCAGCTTCTTGGTGATGTTGCCTGAGAAATAAGGACCATCCCCTGTCTTCATGATGAAAGTGTCGCTATCAAATTTATATTTATTGCTCAAGTGAGAGTGGGCATCAAGCTTGATGAAAAACGTAACATCGTAAGCAAAATGACCTAGTCTCCCAGTTCACCATCACCGCCTTGATATCGATGCACCTGAATTACGGTCAAGGCAGAACGTAACGGATATCACAAACCGCAGGAGCCCAACTGAGTGCTTTTCTTCAGTGCAGAGATAAATCTAAAGCGCTGTGATTTCACTACTTTCATACTCTGTCCAAACACATTAACCTTAAATGAACTGGAGGGCCTAAACTGACGGTATATGTGACTGAATGTGCACCCTGCAACATGTGGTTGGTTCCGGCCTTGCACCAATTGCAACATATAAATTATAATAATTATATTATATGTAAACGATGAATCATCAGACTAATCGGTAGAATACTCGATTTTTTAAGATAATCGATAGTGACAACCCTAGATATACGTAAACAATAAACATCATACACTTTCATAAATGTTTGCAAAAAAAAGCTAAAATACCCCACAAAAACACTTAATTTAATGAGCTCTGCTGTCCCTCTTAGTGCAAGACCTACAGCAGTTACAAAGATCTCAAGGTACCTGGAGACCTACAGTAACTAAGCAGCCTGGCGCAGATTAGCCTCACCCAGCACAGTCAGCTCAGCCACGGTGCGGCTGCCCTCGTGCATCTCGCAGATGTAGACGGCATCGTCGTTGGTGCTGACGTTGTGGATGGTGAGGCTGCGTAAAATGCCCTGATCCTCCATGTGGTACTTGGAGCTGGCCTGGAGACGGGTCTCCTCCATGTACCAGCTGGCCTTGACGTTGGCCAACGGCACCTCGCACTGCAGCAGGGCCGACTCCTTCTCCCGCACCTCCACGTCCTGGAGCTTCTTCCGGAACGGCACCTTGGGTTCTGCGGGAGGCGTAGACGGAAGGGCAGAGGTCACGGAGATCCAACCGGCCAATCAGATCCATCGATAACACGGGTCTTGCTTTCCAGCAAATGATCGGCCGGCAGACGCTTCTGCCCATCCGTGTCCCTCAACCGTTCATCTAAGAACACGGAGTTACCGAATATACCCAAAAGTAATGTGCATCACAGTGCCCAGGCAAGATGCACCCTGGATGGGGCACGAATCTATCACAGACACACACACTCAAACAGGTGTTAAGAGCAATGTAATCAGTTTTATTAACGGCAGCTCCGTTGGTGCATGTAATTTTTTAATCATCTCAGGCTAGTGATGGCCAGCTAATGTCTAAGTCATAAGTTCATAAGAGAAGCAGACATCACACACATATACGCAGGTTTGTAATTATATCTATGTAGGTACCGTGCATTCATTTCTATGGTCAAAACCTTAATCTCACAAAGGAAGCTTAGAGCATGCTGGAATCTCTCGGCAGAGGTGGAAATTTCAGGTCCAGAAAGTACAAACCAGACCATGATTTAGTTTCAACCAACCAGTTGCGCATAAAGAATCACAGTTACAGAGTGCTCCTCTCGTTGGTTGAAACAAAATCCTGGTCTGGATTTGTACTTTCCGGACCTGAAATTTCCACCTCTGTCTCTCGGTCATCATCGCCCGGAGGCCCCGGGATCGACGGCCGCGCCCAGCTAATGGACACCATTCCTGCGCCCAGCGCCTGGCCTCGGGGCTCCTGGCTATCATCCCCATTTGGGAATCCTCACTGCGGCAGAAAATAGCTGAAACCTGACACCGTGGCGGCTTGATAGCTGCCTGACCAAAACACATGCCAGACAGAGGGCCGGGTTTCTCTCAAGCTGAAACGGCACATAATCACATGAAAGAAAACAGGAGCCTGACGGACAAGACGAGAGAGATCGTTACTCTTCAACTGACCACGTGCGACGTCTAACCATGCCGATTCATCCGCTGATTTTATTTTACAAAGTTTCACTAAGAATTCTTTCCGGGATCAAGACTCGACACCTGCACTCTGACACCGCGCAAAACGAAAGACGCCGACTAGCAGTGACGTCCGGCTCGAGTTTAGACGGGCGACCGTGTTACTGTGCTCCTGGAAAAAGATCACCAAACGTTCCTGAGTGATGAGCATGAAGTTACATGTCCCATAAGATCGAGCATCACTCCCCATACGCCAAAGCATATTAATGGTACGACAAAGGTCAGTTAGTGCTACGTTAGGCAGTGTGTGGCTCAGAGTGTTTCCAGTGTCTCCAGTGTTGAAATCCCATGGCCAGCAGTGTAATCATATCTCCGGTGGGCACTTGAGCAAGGCATTTAACCCCAACTGTGCCAGGTCAGCTTATGTTCCTCCATACGCTGACCCTAACCTTACCCTCCTTTGTATGTCACTCTGGACAAAAGTGTCTGCTAAATGTATGATCAAAGGGACTAACTGCTCAAGGCCTTGTACTACTGTTCCGTTAGGGAAGAACGTCTATTAAAATAGAGAGAAGGGAAGCTTACCCTTGACAATAACAAGCACCGCGCTGTAGGTCTGACCGGCCAGGTTGGAGGCGTTGCAGGTATACAGGCCATTGTCACTCTGCTTGCAATACAGGATCTTCAGGATGAAGTTCTCGGCTTGGTCCTCGTACATCACGTGCCGGCGCCCCTCCGAGATGTTGACCCCGTCCTTGCGCCAGATGATGTGCGGTTTCGGGTGCCCGGTGACGAAGCAGCTCAGCTTGGCGTGCTTGCCCTCCGTCACTGTGCAGGTGCGGGTGAACACGCCCTTGGGCAGCTTGACGGCTAGGGCGGCGACGTGGTCGTGGTCCTGGGTGAGGCTGAGGCCCAGGGTGCTGAGCCCCTCGGGGGTCCGGGAGGCCAAGGAGGACGAGGAAGACGACGAGGAGGAATCCAGAGTGCGGTAGATGGAGATGTCCTTGCGCATCTCTTCCTTGCGCTTCTGTAGATGCGACAGGAGGGAGGTGCTCTTATCGGCGTTGAGCAACTGCCGGTCCTGAAGCTCCACCACCAGCGCCGCTGCCACGTGGGCCCGACCCGCCGAGTTCTGGGCTCGACAGGTGTAGGTGCCGCTGTCCATGTTGCGCACGCACTGGATCTTCAGGGCGCTGCCCTCGCCGTCCGAGGTGATTTTGACGCGGTTGGACTCGCCGAGGTAGCGCCCGTCCTTCTCCCACTCGAAGGTGGGGTCAGGGTAGGCCGCCACCCGACACTGAAAGGTGGTGTCCTCGCCAAGGCCCACCCGCGTAGACGAAGGCCTCACCAGGAACACGGGCGCTTGCTCCGCCATCTCCGACGGCAGTGCCACCTTCAGGGTGACGGCGGCGTAGGCCTCCCCGACGTTGTTTTTGGCCCGGCACATGTACTGGCCGCTGTCCTGTAGGGCGAGGTCGTAGATGGTCAGGCGGTAGACATCTCCGTCCTCCACCGTCTTGAAGCGTCCCCCAGAGGACAGCTGCAGCTTGTCCCTCTCCCAGGTCACCAGTGGCACTGGGTTGCCCACGATGGTGCAGCTCAGCGTCGCGTCGCGGCCAACGCAAACGGAGAAGGCCTTGGGCCGCGTGAGGAACCGCGGAGCCCCGCCGAACAGAGCCTGGTCCATCTGTACATCCTGGTTGGGGGAAACAAAGCTTCTGTTGAGTGACTAAAAGACTTGACGGCCACAAGTACGATGATGGAGACATTTTTAAGTCATGAGTTTAAGGACCTTAAAACAACTGTGATACAATCCTAACGTAAGGATTGTGTTTGCATGTCTTGAAAGTGATTAACCTGAAACTGTTACCCCAGTTTCTATGAATACCATTTGTAGTCCCTATCTGTAGAGTCTCTGGATCTAGAAGATGTGTATATCAATACACATATGAATATGAATACTGAGTAAGAGACTAGTGCAGTGGTTTTTCATATGGGACATATATAACTCAATCAGTTGGGATTGTTTATATAAAAAGTCAAATGTCTGTATTAGAAGGCTATTAAAAGAAAAACACTGGCAGCAATATCCGATCACTTCTACACAGGTTGACATTTACCTTTGACCTTTCTCAGCTATAAACACCACTGACCCGAAGTACAGGGAGCAGGTCACATAAGCTGGAACACAGGCGCCAACAACTTTGTCAGAGGAGTGGAGAGGAAGAATGCAAGCAGCGGGAGCTTGAGTGTGTCATCCACGGTTTTGCCAAAACTCTCCTCATCCATGACTCGAAATGTGAAAGGGGTCGGTGTTTCCGCCAGCGCAAAGCGTAACGTGAAACACATGAGCCGGGGATTAGCGCCGTTCAAAAAGAACGGGCCATTCCATTAAGTCGAATCCAGTGAGTGGCCTAAATCGTCAGCTGCAGACAACTCAGCTGGACGTGACAAACCCACTGGAAACACTGCATGCCAGCTCAGCAGTGCACATCCTTCAGGAAGGCCTTGACTGCTGAATTACTTATTCTCCTCCAGACTACATCAGTTCTAAATATGGTTGGTTATTATTGTTACAGACAAATCCAAAACTCCACAGCACCACTACAGCAAGAAATTACAAAATATATACGCAATTCTGCCGGTTGCTGGAAATTCATTTAGGCTTTGTATCAGTCTCAAGCTGGAAGACGCATTCATTCAAATTACCCATCATTAATATAAGTTTAAAAATCAATGAATGCAAATCTGTACTGCAGTGGGTTTCACCGCAGCAAACAACCTACAGCCCTATATAACAATGGATTATTGATACTCTTGCTTTCCAACTGACAGGGGTCTGTTGCAGAACTTCAGCACTGCACTGGAGACAGAATGTTCACAAGTGAAAGAGACGCCAGGTTTCTCTCACCACTTCACCGAATTTCGAGCCACATGATCTCATCTTATCAAACCGTTCTCCAGGAAATGCATAATGGTGGTCATTCTCCCAGGTCCGCATGTCAGAAACACAGGCAATATTTTTCCAGCCTCATCCTACCCAGTAGCAACAAAAGCAAAGACATTCCATTCAGGGACACCTTCTGTACACGGCAAGGCTACCCTGCAGATGGAAAAGACTAGGAAACTTCATCTTTCAACCACTCTATTACATAATTCTGACTTTTTAACAAAATGCCAGTGATAATCTAGTAATATCTGGTTATTGGAAGGGTAACAGAAAAGAAATATTCAGCAAATGATTTACCTGGATGGCCAGTATAAATAAAATTAGTTACATTCAATTGACAGCCGCTAAGTGATCATGGAATTAAGATATCCATCATAAAATATACATTAACACAATGCTGGTTCCATTTGCAATGTATGCAAATAATTCTAAATGAATTCTAGAATGATTCCCAAAAATATTTTTCCCTGGTGATTTCCTCCATAGTAATTATCTGTACGATGGTGTCGTGAAATGTTTTAAATGTACAGTTGCCGTTATTCTGCTTTATTAATCACAGTGGGACCCAGTGAATTCAGTCTTACCAAACCGCCTTGTGGATTTTTAATTCGTACCTATTAATAAACTCTGAAGAAGTTCCTCAAAATGCAGTAAAGTCTAGCATGCATGCATTTACAAACTATATCGTCAAAACACTTCAGTATCCGATAACAAGGAAACCAGTTTTAATAACATTTATAACACGGAGCGCCACAAGTACCAGTAACGATGGGTGCTTAGTCTGGCGGCTTAGCAATGAAAATATAGTCAGGTTACTAGTGTCCGAGTTGATTTTGCTAAATATTACGGCCATCACTGACTCATCCCTAGGGTTTAGCAGGTCCAAATAGCGTTTCTTGTTCTGAGTAACCAAACCTGCCCAAAGGCAGCGGTGCTGCAGTGAAATGTGTCCCCCGCAAAAGCGTACTTTAAAAAGATTACATTTTAATGGTAAAGGATTTTTCAAAAATAAATAAATGAATGAACAAATAAAATTTTAAAAGGTGTGGAAAGGGTGTTAAAACGGCGAAAGGTAGTCGTTTAGGGATTTAAAAAATACCTGCTACGCACACAGTCATTTAATATGTGTTATATTGCGTCTCATATGTCTCCCATTTGTCTTGTCTGCAGGTGTAATAAACAAGCGCACTTGTGGGCAGTGACGTCGGGGACTCGATCCTTAATTAGTCAGCCGGGTACAATGTAATTATAGTATAATAAAGTTTTCTATCATTATTATCATATTGGCTAAATTTAAAGAGCGATCAGTGGATGTGGTGAACCCACGCAAACTTTCCTATAGTTTTTCTCATATCTAATAATCAATATTGTTCAAAGCTTTTAGAAAGTTAGGGCCTAAGCTAAGTCAAGCTAAGTCAAGCTGGGCGGGCTACATTCTTGATGTTATGCAGTTACTGCGAATGGGTTATTATTTTGCAAGTTATAAAACTAAAGTGTACTATTACAATAGCCAACGCAAACATATTTAACTCGTCATTTTTCCTATTTACTTGCTGTATGCGGAAGACTATTGATCTTCGTCCTACATTGGTAATCATTAATGACAGAGTGAGTGGAGTTAAAAGAGAGCGGTAAAACCGTAAGGATGTACCTTTCAAGTGACATTTACAGTCTTTGTCACCTCATTCCTCTGAGCTTGGTGTCCCAAAAATAACTTCAGCTGTCCAGAACCGTCTCACGGTATTGCCATTTGTAGAAGCAGACTGAGATCAGTCGTTTGATATGGCACCCACAAGAAATTATATATAATATAATATAGAATAATATAATATAATAGAATATATATTCATAAATAAAGCACGACAAAATATTCATGGTTACCTAAGGCCATTTATTAACGGGAATAAATCAGTCGCATAGACAGAATACTCAGTCAAAACCAAACATCGCGATGTCAAAATAAAAACCTTTTAATTCCATATCAAAAGCGGGTAATTGTTAAAATCACGTCTAGAATCTAGCACGTTGCAGACTTTATTTCTAAGAAGAAGCATACACGATTGAATGAAACGATTAAGTGACTAAAAAGACACTTAAAAAGTTTTTTAATGCGAAAACCACTGTTTATATTCATATATGTGTTTTTTAAACTGCTAAATTAGCAATTAAGTACTTACCGCGTTTAGTTCAGCTTTTCACGAGTAAAACAGACGCCTTGTCCTAGCTGAAGAAGTTGATGAGAAGTTCCGCAGTCACATGCATGTATCCATGGTTTGCTTCACTCCGTACAAATCCCCGCTGAATTTCGTAGAAATCAGGTATATTTCCACAAGAAAAAAAAAATAATCAAGCGTCTTCACACTGTGCAATATCCCCCAGTCCCCTGTAGCGGGCTGACTAGGGTATTTCCTTTTTTCTGTACTGCATGATGTCAAATAGCTGACGTTCCTTTTTCAGTGCGGCCTCTTTTCTAAAATAGCCGTATCATTTGCTGCAGATAGACTTACCGTGTTCTCAGTGGGTTTAAAGCAACCCCTGCACACACCGCCAATGTATGGGGGGCTCACAGAAATCCTGGTACACTGCAGCAAAACAATCTTAGACTATTTAGTTGAGCATCGAGCTCAATTCCAAGAAAAACTAGACTTATATATTCATGACAAGTCAGCAGAGGTTTCGGTTTAACAGAACTGTGCGGTAACCGGTTCTGAAAAGGCAGTAAATATCTTTAATTCTCTATTGCGAGAGAAAAAGGAATATTAACGCATGTGAGCATTACGTGGGCATGCATCATTGCGGCGCCGCTGTGCCAGGCGCTCCTGGCGAGCCCAGGTTCTGTACAGCACCGGTGCTCGGGAAGCCAGCCAGCTAATTATCCGGAATGCGCCGTTTTCACTTTCCTTGGCAAGCCCAGCTGCAGCTATCCCGCCCCAGCCCAGGCACCCACTGCAGCCGTCTCCGGTATATCAGTGAATGAGTCCCGTACGTAGCAGTGAATGCAGCTCCCAGCGAACTGGGATTCCCAGTAAACTGTGACAAACGACCCTCTCTTTCGTGTTTCATTGGCAGAACTGATCTCTACAAGCTTAGATGGCTGAGACGGGTGTAAAAAATAAAGTAGAAAGTGAAAAAGTAGAATACTCGCAGTTTTAGTTTCACCCCATGGCCCGTAATGAGCAAACGAGTTTACCCATCGTTAAGAAAGTTCGAACATTTTCTCAATCATTGCAGTTTAATACTATCCATTCATAGCCTATAACGACTTTCCAGTATACCAGTGTGTTGTCAATACAGATACTTTATCAAATAAATTATAAAATTGTGGAAATTGTACTGTACTTAACTTTTAGGTAAAAGTTTCTCTCATTACAGGATTTAAACACTGTCAACCTCATGTGTACTTAATGGTTGCTACGTGCGATTACAGGACACGGGGTAGCATAAATTATGGTTTACAACACATCAGCAGTCAGTAAAGCATCCGTCCGCGCCTGCCACGGGATTGCAGGGCCCCACGTGTCACTGTAACATAGCGCGCAGAGCACATGTCTGCGGCCTGTGTCCCGTGGGCGTGCCGATGTCATTTCTGCGCTGTGAACACATTACCGTGCATCCATCGTCACTGCAAATTGCTGCATTTAATTTCTCAGCTGACGTTTCTATGCAGCGCCACGTGCGATCTTCAGTCATACTGCTGAATATGTGCTGAAATCTGAAGTACCTTTCCCATAACTAGGACGATAGGGTCACTCCTGAGACCCAAGCAGCATTGGTCCATATCATCAGCTACTACATTACCTGCTACCTAGTGTGGTGTTTGGTTGTCAGTCGTTATTACAGTGGAAAGTAAATTACATTTACAACTGGCACAAATGCAATTCTGCATTGCATTCTGTTAGGACAGATGAAGATCTTCTCACTTTCTTTAGCATGACTGTTTATACACTGCATCTGTCCACCACTTAGCAGTTGCTTTTAAAAGTCAGCAACAGCTGTAATAACATGACAGCATTGCACTTGAAGTTATTAATCTCTGTATTTAAATCTCTGCAACCATCCTATGGCAAAAACATAGGCCCCCAAACCACTTTCTGCTGCCTTGAACATACATCACTGTACCTGCCGTGGTTACCAACACGACACAAACCCATCCCACAATGCACTGCCCTTTTTGTCTGGTCTCCATGTCAATGCCTCGAGGAGGAACATCCCATTTAGGTGTCTTTTCCCCTATACATTTGGAAGCATGAATACATGCCACTCATTTGGGTTTCTTACCACAGTCTCCAGACTGGAAAAGAGAATCGATCCTTAGAAGCACGCAGAATTGGTTGTGAGTTGCTTCAGCCAACTTAATTCTGCTGTGATGGGTTGACGCCCCATCCGGGGTTGTTCCCTGCCTTGTGCCCATAGCCTGTGGGTTAGGCTCCAGACCCCCTGCAACTCTGAAAAGGACAAGCGGTTACAGTAAACGGGTGGATGGACAAAAATTAATTCTGTCCTAGGAAAGAAATACACTAAGAATGGATAGCGGGAGAAAGGTAAGGAAGGGCTCAAGGGCACACGACTGGCTGCATTTCTGTTCCCCGGAAAGCCGCCCACAACCATCTCCAAGTAAACTATGGCGTTGGGCAGACTGACTAAACGTTTCGCTTTTGGAAACTCCAGTAGCGGCAGCTCCCGCCCGAGACGCCTCAGATGCTTTTCCTGGCTCCGCTTGACAGACAGCGGCAGCCCGCAGCGGCGAGGCGCGGTGAAACTCTATCGCCGGGGTAATTCCGCTGATACGCGCAGCCGGTGTTACGTGGCAGGAAGGGAGATCACTGAAGACCAAGGCATGACCAACTCACCGTCTTTTGTGTGTGTGTGTGTGTGTGTGTGTGTGTGTGTGTGTGTGTGTGTGTGTTGGGGGGAGGGGGGTGGATAAAGGTAGGAACGTGTCAACAGGCTGTGTATTCAGTTCACTGCAGACTTAGGCAAAAGTTTGAGCGGCTATCCATTTTTTTTTCTACATTCCCCTTTAATACTTAAGGGCCGACATGGAATCCCATACAAAGACCATGGGTACAAAAGTAACACACATTGGCCATGATTAAAATGCAAGTGTGTGACTATTAGGTCACTTTGATACTTTGCTCGACCCCTGAAAAATTCTACCTAATGCCCCCCCCCCATTTTTCCAAACCAAAGCTACCATTACCCAATTATCAGTGTCTAGGACCCTGAAAGTTCTCCTCTTTCTCCCCCTTTATAGTCAGTCTTGGATATTGTATATATATTTTGTTGGCACCATATCAATACACAAACATTACAGGACTACATTTTGCATTGCATGTGTGCGCCCATCTCTTTGGGTGAAAGGTCATTCAATGAATTAACCGATGGGATGATTTAGTTGTGTGTGCAAGTATTTGCATGCGTCTGAGGTCTTGGAGGACACTGGGATTTTGTAGCTTGGATTTTCCATGGTGTCCCTCGCAAAAAAACCCACCCAATCCAGCCTTAGCCAGACCAAACCTAAGGGTAACACAATCTGCAAATTCTACAGCATCAATGGGCAGTCAATCTTACCGTTTGATCACAAGAAAGACGTAAAGGAAGAGGCCGGATTTAAAACGTCATCACTTCACAAGCTGCACGATCAGTCTGTGAGAAAATGGCAACATGAAAGGAGATAGGAAAGTGGGGGGGGATGGTGGCTGTAATTCATCTCTACGTCCCCTGGAGAACATTCAGCAGCCACCAGATGCCCCCAGCGCATAAACATCTCTAGCTACAAGCAGGGAAGAGGGATTACTTGTAAACAATGCCAAAGGATGACGTCAATCAGGGTGGCAGGCTGTTCTGATTGGGCGTGCTGGGCAGAGGCTTGCTGACCTGCTGGAGGACATTGGTTAAGGGCTACAAGAGACTTGTGATAATGTGATGGATTGAAACTAATAGAAGACTCAGTTGGCCCAGAGGACACTAGACGGATAACCTCAAATTCGGAGCCACTTCAGAATATTTCTTGCTCAATACCTTTAAAAATTAGCATTTCCAACTGGGGGGAAGCAACACACAAAATACAGAGGGGTGTTAAATCGACAACTTTTATTTTGTTAATTCTGTCAGTAATGCGCTAGATCATTTTCAACATCACAAACCGGGTTTTTCCATAAAACCTTTCAAGGCAACTCTGCAACACAATGCAATGGACATGAACCGTAACATCAAACTCAGCACTGACACTCTCTCATGGACACCCAGGTAGGAGTCCAAGTGTCAAACAAGCCAGACAGATATTGAACAGCACAAAATAAAACACAAGTGGCAAGATATATACGATTAAAGCTCATTGAAAAGAGTAACAAAAATAAAACCTCATTGTAGAGGCATATCTTGAAGCTTAATCTTCTTCGACTTGGATAAGTGAATAGTGTCAATCTTTGAAATCTGTCTAACCTGAACATTTCTTCAAAAGTGGTACGAAAAAAAAACTGGCCCATTTCAGCATGCTCTTATAAATGACTGAAGGATGACGGCTTTTGTAACTCAGACAGAGCGGTTTGAGTGTCTCCCGTGGAAAGGAAGGTCACCTACTCTTCATACCTTCAGCTTTCAATGCAAATACCAAAAAGACACGAATCACCAACTACATGAAAAAATACTGAAACGTCAGTTACCAATTACCATTAACAACTGATAAAGTCCTGTGCACCACAAGATTAAAGTCACAGACACAAGATTTCAGCAAAAATCACAGTGTTCCAAGAGGCTGAACAGTGTTTGACACAAGTGCTTTGTCCCGGAATTAATCCAGAACCACGACACTCATTTTGCTGGTATGACAGAGGATACGTGATACAGCTATAAATGGTACAAAATGCAGAATTCTCCTTCAGGAGAAAATCAAGCAAATGCTGGAATAATGTGGGCTAAGTGAGGGGGAAAGAAATATTCTGCTTTGGTTGCATTAATTGAAAAATGTGGGTCCTTTTAACTAAAACTGTACCACCGATTCCCCCTTAACACATCTAATGATGAACAGAAATAAACCTGAAATGACAAAACCGATTAAATGATACTGATAATTATTTGACATTTAAATAAATCGATATGTGATAAGGTCACTGCGGTCGAATTATGGGGTTTTAAAAAAAATAAACAAGACTGAACACACTCACATATACTTCTGGTAAAAGTGCAAGGATAGGGAACTGTGAATACCAACACAGAACCGAACTTTTTTGAAAAATCATCTCCTGTATTAGCAGTAATTACTTCATGGCTCCATACGATTTTATCAGTAACCAATCACATTAGAGCAGTCTTTCTGAAACACCTTCCCATACTAGAAATGGCCAACCTTTCATGGAATGCAATTAAGGGGATTTGGAAATGCAGCAACTTCGCTAATCATTCTGCCCCCTGCTGGTCATAATGAAGTAGTAACATTTTGAGAGTTCCAAAGCTATTGCTTCAGGTCAATTAAGTTCCGATACAGCGACAAGCAAGCAGCCACGAATTGATTTAAGAATGCCACTTGTAGCAGAATACAGAGAATAGGGAAATTCAAGCACCCAGTACAATTAAAACTTTGAAATATTCAAGATATTTGTTCCACAGAATCCATGTTACTTAAATGAGAATCCAAGACACTGGCATATTCTTATTGCATAAATACATTCCATGCTATGTCTACAGTTAAATGATAACCTGATTTTTAAAGTCCAGTTATAAATTTACTAAGGAAAAAAAAATAAAAAACCTACAGAGCTTCATGTTATTTTGTACGCGTACATTTCCGTAATATATAGGAAAAATAGAAAACATTTACTCTGCATCACTGGCCATGCCTCTGCATAAAATTGGGGTGGGGGGGGGACCCATCTTCCAACAGCTCTCCAAGCAAAAAAAAGGCCTTCATTACATCACCTGCATTCAAATCCTCGTCTCATATCTCCACCGAGCTCCAACAACTGGCTGGCATCTACAACACTTTCAATATGAGCCACCAAGAATTAGACAGCCAACGAAAAAAAAAGATTCACAGCTCTATGCCAGTATAATCAACACTTGAGAACCACCACCCATTCCAACGGCAAACCCATCGCGGCATATTCCACAGACTTTTTCTGCACCACATTCACTGTGCTCAGCCTAATTGGCCAGTTTTTCCCTATATACTACTTTCCCCAAGAGGTTAGATATCCTGGCATATCTAACGGCCAACCGAAGGAAACACTTGGGTGCATGATCCGAATTCTGACCGATTACACATTAAAATGTGGCACGGCACCAAGTCTACAGGAAAACACAGAGCAGCCGAGATTTCAGCTTTTATGGACATGCGGAGATTTTAAGTCTAGTTTAAGTTGGCTGTCTAGTTTAATGAACAATGTTAAAGGGCTTGCGGAAGCCTGTCCTTCGACACATGAAGTTCAACGGCGCACGAGGAGCTGAAACCGAAAACTCAAACACGTGCGTTTTACTCGGCCTCGGAAAACTGCTACAAGTGTCCTATGAAAAATAAAATTTACTCTTTCCTCTGTACATACATCCAACAACCTTCACATTACAAAACGAACAAAAAATAATTCACACACACTTATGGGGTCCCGGCCCATACGTCTGGACGAAGAATGAAACAAGTATCATATATTGCTAACGATCCATAACTGTAAAAAAATTTTTAAAAATAAAAAATAATAATAAAAAAAATCCTGATTTGTAAACTTTTGTTTTCCTTTTAATTATTTATTTATTTATTTATTTTATTCTAGGACAGTGCTAAAAGAGAACAGACACGCAGCCCCCCCCACTTCATATTAAACATCCCAAGGGGACCCGGGTGAAAACAACCAGGGCTTTTCCTTCAGAAACAAGCCACATTACTCAATAATCTCCCCGCTGGTTTGGGAACCCCCGACCAGCCATCCCAAGGTGATGCACCATGAAATCCAATAGCTACAATAATAAAAAATAAAAAAATTAACAAAGCATGCTACTTTGCAAAATATAATAATAAAAAAAAACTGGCAATGTGATTCATATACAAAATATCAGTTGACACAAAACGTATAATGTGCAGTGGCCAATATATATAATTTAATATTTGGGGAGTATGATGAACGGAAGGCACATATACTCTCTTAAGCTTGAATTGAATTTCTCCAGTGCTGCTTTACGAAAAATATTAAAAGAAAAATACTGAAATATATAGTGTTATCTGATCTATATATAGCATCATCTGCGCTATATGACCCTTTACATTCATATACTCTTACAGCTACATATTAATACGTAATGTAAACAAAGTCTTAATTCCAAATGCACAAACACGTCAGCAACAATCATTACAAAACACGTCGTCGTTTTTAGATCCATCTGGTCCTGCAGTGACTTCACTGCATGTTTTTGTTTTTTTTTCCACACACGAACTGGAGCTCGAGACGGGAGACGTACAGCACAAAGCACGCCGACATATTCAATCCACCCAGATTCAGCATGAAAGTGAGGCCGAGATCGGGAATTCTCCCTGGGTTCTTAACACCTTATCGTATACAAGTTAAAAAATAAAAAAATAAAATTGGTCTGACAGCTAAGCACTGCGAATGCACGCACAATTCACAGGGATACGAAACTGAAGATACCGATCTTATATACTCTTATATGGTCCGTCGCATCTTTCTCCATTTATGAAAACCTGAAGTGCTTTATCAATGTTAATAAAATGAGGTAGATATGATGTCATCTACTTCAACGTACATTATAGTAATTGAGAAATGTATAAAACGGGCGTCTTCGTACATGCTCATCCCTAGAGTGTTTGCATGCAAACAGACTGAATAATAAATTTGACCCACCCACAAAAACTGAGAGTTCAAAGTTAGGATTTTAAATCGGAAAACAAAATTAGAGGGAATAAGCACATAAATCTTCTTTTAAGTTTTTTTTTTTTGTTTATCCATGAAAATACATAGACAAGTAGATTATTATAAAAACAGTATGACAGGAAATGGCCGTTTTGGAGGGTCAAAAGCGGAGAGTGAATACGTACAGGAGTTTGTCAACTGTGGTGTCTGAATATCGATTTAGTGCCGCTTTATTCTTGATTCTGCGTTTTGACATTATTCTTTTCGGTTAAAACGGTGCATTTTCCTTAGTTTAGTACTGATATAATACTATAAGTCATTCTTGTAATACTACTCCGAAATAACAAATCATTCCTGTTTTTGTGTGGTTACCTACATTCAAAAATGGTGCATTTTAAGTTGTACAAATGTGGTGATTGTCTAAGTCATAGTAGAAATACTATTCGATAAACTCTGTATGCTGCAAAAGCCGAAGTAGCAAACATATACATCAACATAAAATGGTAATTAAATGTATTTTAAATGTATTTCCTTTGGTAACTTAGTATAGTTAGATTATTTAAACATGCGTAAAACAATATACTAAATACACATTTCCTGAGTAAATAGGTAATTCTGATCTAGTAGGAAACTACCAGATGCATTAATACTATTTTTTCCCAACGCAATTTTAATAATTAAAATAAATATGGTCGCTAAATTCCCCTAACATAACATAATGTATAAGTGCTAAGACAGAAATTCTTTTTAACTCTCCACTGCTGTTAGTTGTGATCCTGAGTATCATCTTATAACCCATCTAATTAAACAGAAAGGCTCACTAGCAGCAACACGCACTCACTCTCTCTCACACACACACAACATTTTCTACCAATGCTCTAAAGTCATCTCATGTTAGGACATTTATGCATCGTTAGCGTGTCTTTTCCAGTTTCTGAAGTTTAAAACCACTGAGAACAACAAGGCACAGAACTGATACAACAACCACAACGGCATCTCAACACAGCTTCTGTGGCAGTTTGGAAGTGGCAAAGAGAAGAGCGAGCACAGGGCAAGGAGGCATGACAGCGACCCGTCTCACACAGCACTACGGCCAATCCACGAACACGTCTACGGGGGGGGGGGGGGGGGGGGGGGGACCGGGCTTCACAGAACGGGAACTGGGAAAAAAACAAACAAACTCAACGGAAAGTGAACACACACAGCCACGTACGGAGAAAGCGTAGGATTGGATGCTTGGCAACGGAACGCGTTTGCGTTCAAAAGAACATTTGAACTGAAGGTCAAAAACAGTAATGTGGAGAACTTCACATTCAAACATGCTTACACACACACTATGCATGTGTCCACCTTCAACTCCATTTCAAGATACTTCCCATAGTAAATAACACCAACCGAACACAAGCCCATGGTCACGGTTTCTTCTCGGAGCCTCTCTCTCGCTCCTCCTCAGCCTCCCCAGTACCTCCCGGGCCCTGATCCTGCGCCTCCTCCATCCTCTCCGCAGGCTGCTGGTTCCTCCTGTGTGCCAGCCCCAACACCCCGTTGTTCCCTGGGTCGCACAGCTCCCGCAGGGCTCGATCCAGTTCAGCAGGGGTCCCCGCTGCACTTTTGGGCAGCGTCATCTGCAGGGCGCACCACAGGGCCGTGCGGGCCTTGCGGGTCAGAACCGCCAAGTCCTTGATGGCGGACGCCAACGCCAGGACATCTGCTGCTCCGAAACCAAAACAAACACTAAAAAGTTATCTTTACCAAGACTTTGCTGCATCATCGCCATCTCCACAGATCACGACTGACTACCTGTACCTTTATCATCGTGTCCTCTTGGGGCCCCTTGCCTGTATCGGTTGGCGGAGTTGATGACCTCATCCTTGCGGCGTGCCTGCGTGAGGTGGATGGCTTCCAGGTGCCATTCCAGGGTGGTGCTGATGTTGGTGTGCACCGGAGCTCCACGAAGATGCTCCATCTTCCCAACCAGGGTCATGACCTGCAGAAATTAGCCATTCCAAACACCAAGAAAGACCAGCGGTAAGACGGAACGAGCGAAGGAAAATAAATGTCTAATCGGTTACACCTAATGCACGCAACCACCTACTCTCTGATGTTCTCGCAACTGATCCACGATCAAACGGTCAACTCTGGATGGATTGGCAGGAAGAGCAGGAATGGGTCTGTTGTGGGAACCAGTCATTCTCCGCCCAGGAAAGTTCCTGGCTAAACTGGCCTCAGTCTGCAAAAGAAAGGGAGATCTAACAAACCAACGCGACTAATGTCTAAACGAACTGAAGAGCCATCGTCCGCAAAATCCCAAGTTGCAGTCGTCATTTGAGTCACCTTCTTCCTCTCTTTCTCCAAGGTCCTCCACTGCTCATAGCACACCTCCAGCTGCATGTGCAGCTCGCTGGCAGGACCCGTGCGGTTCCTCATAGGTCGATACTTGCTGGAGTGTGAAGGAAACCCAAAGAAGGGAGGCGGCATTTCACTGGCAAGCAACTCGCTGACAAAGGGGCTGAGCTGGCGAAAATCTTCTCCCTGAAGCACATCTATAAGGTCAGGAAAAGGAAATGCTGATGGAGGCAAGGAGAAGACCCCGTTGCCTTTCCTGCTACCTGCTGGATGGAGGCCCGACTGTGTCGATCCAGGGCTCTGTTTTTGACCTGCTTTAAGGAGCGGAAAAGGTGGTCCAACGTGCAACGAGTCACTACTTCGGTCTTGGTCTGGTTTGCGCCGGCAATTGTTGAGGATATTGTTGTTGTAGTGGTTCCGGTTAGGGCCCACGGCACCAGGGGTTGGGGAAAACCAGTGGTTGTCCTTCTTCATGCCTTTCATGTCGTCACGGCCCTCCGAGTTACACGCGTTGCGGCTGGAGTAGGGTTTGTCCGGATGTTCTTGCAGGAGTGAGGTTCCCCAGCTGCCAGGAGCACAGTACCAACTTTTAGGAACATCAGATGATAATGGGTGTTCATCCAGCACAGGTGGATCGACCTTGGAATGCTTGCCAGGGAAGCGCAGACTCGTGTTGCCAGGAGGCAAACCTTGGGACCAAGCACTAGGAAGACACTCTGTGGGTTTGCCTCTCTGGTACTGGCTGCCACCAGGTGACAGTGGGGACTGGAAGCGGTAAGACGCCATAAGCCCTGGAGTAAGCAGCTGGTTAGAGACAGTTTCATTCGGCCTGCATGACAAGGGTGCCTGAACACTACTATCAGAGCTGCCTTTCTTCCGGCCCCACGAGCCAGATGCTACCGGGGGGCCGGGCACGTCTCCAGTGGACCAGGTGGGACCATTCTTTCCTCCCTGCAGGTAATCCACGTTTTGGAACTCCGAGGTCACAGCTTGGGTGAAATCACAAGGAAAATCAAGGGAATTCTGCTGACCTGGACCATACGGTATTCTGTCCGGGGAATAACCATTATGGATATTTGGATCGGAACATTCCAGACCTTGCTTCCAGCCCCTTCCATTTACCCTGGGGTTCTGTTGGCCATAATAACTTTGAGAGTTGGAGGTGTTCTTCCATTGCAGCGGATGGACTCTGTAGTCCTCATAACCTCGGGAAGGGTATTGCCTTTTCGGCCATTTATCTTGTCGGGCCTGATTGGCAAGGTCACATGGAAGCCTAACCTTGTCCACAGAGCCACCGTGGTTTGAGAACTTGTCTCGGATTTGATCCGTCCGTGACTCCTTCTGCAGTCGTGTATTGTTGCTGTTGCTACGGTTGTGAAAAGCGTATGTGCTGCCAGGCATTTTCTCATATCCTGCATTACGGACCTCTTGACCAGCTACTTGCAGACAAGGTCCAAACTCTTCTCTACTGCAGACAAAATCTTCCCCGGGAAAGAAGGAATGACTTTTGATCCCGGAGCCGTCTGCGTACGGCGTTGCAGCAAAACACCTGGGCTCAAAAGTGGCCAAATCTGGGCATTTCTGATTTTCAGGAAACCAAGTATCTATCAAGCCGAGTCCCTGGAAACTTTGGTACAACTTTTCCACATCATCTCCTGGTGTTTCTTCCAAAGCATCTCGATAGAAGTCGATAGCCGCATCAGAAAATCTGTTTGCGTCGTGCGCCATCTTCGCTTGCCGGCTCATTTGGCTGCCTTCTGCTGGCCAAGATGGAAACAAGTTTGACGAGGAATTCCTGGGAGAAAAGAAAAAAAAAAAAAAAACCCAGAAAGAAACCTTTTTTGCTACAGAGTTCCAAATGAACACAAGCAAAAAGCCTTTAGCACCAACTTATTTTTAAAACGCTTCTATGCAAATTATGAATATGCTCAAAACCGAAATGCTCTGCAGACTGACGAATGATTAAATTGCCAAACGAAATTATGTCATCACAATATCATACACTGGATCCCTGCAAGAGAATCTGTGCAAAGTGTACCAACATTGTAGCAATAAATGACGAAGCAGCAGCACTTTGTCTCCGCGCTTAAATAACGCACACCTGATTATCCCGGCATTTGGACACTGGCGGCCCGACCTCAGAACATACCAGTCTTCAAAACGCTCCGATCCATTTGCTTCTTCTAGGATACTGGAGACCATTCCATATATGTCTGGACCATTACCAGGATGAGGCATGTTGTTTTGCGGCCTACAAGTATTTGAACAAAAAGTTCAGAAACACTAATAAAACGACACCTAAAAAGTTGCTGACATGTATGATGATATACTGGCTAGTGGCTGCAATTAATTTTTAGCAGTTTATTCGTATTGGCAAAGGCAAAAAAAAAAAAAAAAAAAAAACAAAGGCAGACAATCAAATATCAATAAATGCATGCCTGTACAAAAAAAAATAATTTTAAAAGAGCCCACACTGCTAGCTTATCTAAAGTCCACAATAAAAGCTCTGTCACCCTTGGTCTTAAATTTAGACCTGGCGATAAAGAGAAGTAGTACGAGGTCAAATGGTCACGGGGTTATTAAGAGCCGTATAAAACGTAAAATTCTTGTATTTGTTTATCACTCAGACCATTGAAAGTTTTCTGCAAAAACATAGTTAAGACACATTATGCTAAACTAGGCTTCTCAGCTATCCACTGAAAAAAAAAAAACAGGAGTCAGGAATTACCACTGAACCCACTATGGTCCATTACCTGGGCAGACGGCTACCATGTGTGGCGGCTGCAGGCTGGACATCATCGGTAAGCACCGACCAGCGGTTGTAGAGCACACCCTGGCACAGATCTGAGGTCATCCTGTCACTGGGAGCTGTTGGTACCAGGAGCTGGGCATCCAGCATGCTCTCCTGCTTCAAGTGGATCTTCAAGACCAGAGACAGAGAAGCAAACTCTCAAATGGAAATGAACACAAGAGCACATGTACCAGCAGTATATGCAACATGGAAAAACCAAGACGGAAAGACATCAATGTTAGCAATAAAGTCATGTAATCCCACCCCTCTACTGTGCATTTTAACACTGCCAATAAGAAACTAGAGCTATGAATGCAGATATTTTTTTTTTTTTTACAGGTGAAATATAGTTAACAGCTGTGGTAAATCATTTCTGTTTTTACTAAGGTCTTTACTTTTACAGCTGACCCCCCATTAATAACTTTATTGACTTACCAGTGGCTTGTAGTTACTGAAAGAGCAGTTGGGATCGGCCATCGTTCTATGAAAACCGTAAGACGATCCGGATCGCAGCTCTGTACCATGGCACCATTCATGGGGATATATAATGTTCAAAGGGGCCTACCCTGTGCGAGACAGAAAGCAGACCACCTTAGTTAAAAGAAAGGCTCCCTGAAAACGCTACCTGAGACTGAAAAAGTGACACAATGTACGACACAAACAGGTAAGGTCCACTGCAAAACTAACACAGATTCCCCTTTTATTGTATGTGCATGTATTTTAGCCTGTTTCAGCCTGACGAGCAAACTCACTTAGTATTTCGTACATAAACCAGCAAGCATGATTTGGTACTTGAAGCCACGGGTGCAAAGCCCCGCAATATAATGCACTAAATTTAAAGTTCTAAGCAATGCAACCCCTGCCATACTTCGGCAAATATACATAATTAAGTAGATGTCTTTTTAAAAAAAAACAATTCGCAACTTGTTGAATGATGCTAACTGGCATTGCTGCTGCAGGTCAGATACAGCAGCCCAGGGAGGTATTTAATGTCAGCCGTTGATATCCTGAGATTTTCACGGCTAGGACGAGCCAAAGACTGGTCGGTGTTACTGTCGCCATCGGCCCCGCCAGTCCGGTTACCGTCACAGCACCCCCAGGCAGCCCAGCAAACTGCCAGCGACATTACCGCGTACCACTCCCGCAACGCAGAGATATTAATAACCGCGCATCACCGCTAAGCAGCCGGCTCCGCACTGGCGCAGCGGCCGCACAGTCTTTACCAGGCGGCCGGAATGGTTCGTCTCGCAAACGATGCGCTACGCTCCGTGCCAAGGGACCAGTTTGTGAAATGTATCATCCCCCCTCCCACCCCCCGCTCCCAATGACAGCCTTCAAACCGTACTTCGTGCCACAGAGCGCTCCCTTATACTTCAACACGAAAGCGTCACTTTAGCTCATTCCTTAAATTATTTTTCACTCCCAAACCAGGGTTGTTTTCTTCCCAGACGCCATTATCTAGTTGTGGAAGGAGCGAAGCTTCGGAAATCCACGATGGGCGGAACTAAGTGGGCGCTGTCAATCAATATCTGGTCTAATCCAATCGGAACCAAGAATAGCGACCAATGGGGTAACAGGTTGAATGTCTGCCAGTCGATTGACAGCGTATAGTCGTCCCGCCCACCGCTCTTTTGGATTCTTCATGCGCAGGGAGCGCGGAGTGTTTTCGACTCGTGGTTAACAATTACGTCACGGCCATCGCACATGTGGGTGGCGACTGTGGACGCAGAAAAACACCTACATTTCAAATGGATGATTTTGTAAAAAAGTAGCGGTGCTGCTTTAACAGTGGTGCAGCTTCAGTGTAGTACTTAACAGTGATTCAGAGTTTAATATCTTTACCGCAGCACAACATAATGACTTCTAAATTTGCATACGAACACCCAAATATCGTGATCGTATTATTGTCATCTCTCTGGCAATCGCCACCCCTACTTCTTAGATCTGCGTTAAACTGTAAGTCCCGCTCCCATCACACTCTGGCACCAGGTACCAGGAGCACCCAGTTGATAAACCATAATTCTTAGTTAAGGATAAGGACTTCTAAGTCCCGATTGATCACAAAACACTAACAAACCAAGCTCAAACGTACAACAAACACAACTCTCTCACTCTACTGGTTCACCTTGGCAGCGAGGTAAAATCCACCCATTTTGCATAATTTACCAGAACATGGCTCAACTGCTAGGCTCCAACTTGGGATACGAATATAGATATTGATTAATGACATTGAATCACTGTAAATATTTGGTTGTCCTTTGATTAGTAATTTGACCTTTGATTAATGATGATTGACGCATTGACGTATTGTCATTGAATCCCTGAAAATACGTGGTTGACATATGATTAATGTGATTATCATAACAATTACGTCTACATTCGTACTACCGCATAACATATTGCGTATGGCCTACTGCAGCTACTTAATAACTACAACTCTTTGTGCACCAGTTGGGGCAGCTTTGAATCTCCCCCTGCGGGTGATTTCTCCCCCCACCCTCTCACTCCACTGTCTGTCTCCCCAAGGACTGAACCAACCGCAGGTAGTGATGATGAAGCAAGGTCACATAGGATTCAGAACAATCTCTTCTTGCCTAAGGCCTAAGACATAACAGACCCAATATGCCTCCCCTCCCAGGCCTACCAATGTCCAATTTTCCTTCCACAGCAGTAATGCCACAAGGAGAATTTGGTCCCCACTGTATCTGGGAATATCTTGCAAGGTCAAACAGCTGGATTACTTATCAGCTTAAATTGTATCAGATAGAATTTCATAAATGATACACTACCATATGAACCAAATCAATTACATAAAATCTGTTGTGGAAAAATATTGCACATAATTTTTTTTTTTTTAACAAAATGTTGAAACTTGATCTACTTAATATGCAAGTTCCTGTGAAATGTTTGTCAAAGATTTTGTGTAAACATAATCAAATCTGATCTGATCTAATCAAAATAATGGAAACTAGACCATTGTGCAGTCTTTCCATCAGGCATCAGTACAGCACTGATTGCAGGGAAAACATACAAATATTTTTGCTTTCAGAGCATAACATCAGAACACTGTGATCCCCTGACCCGTCTCACAGAATGCAATCCGGAAAACATTACGTCATTTTCAATGTCACCCCATTCTTTAGAAAGGGATTCATGTATCGAATCCATGTGATGGATAAATATGATTTCGGAATAAACTTAGTGGAAGTTTCAATAACGCTTCATTTCCTTCTGGGAAAAGTCACAGGTTGGATGCAGAGAAGGTCTCTGGGGAAATGGGAGGCAGGGGGAATCTCAGCCTCCCGGCCTTTCAGAGGCCCTAAAATTGTGTGTGGAGGAAGCAGGGAAAGCAGAAGCCAAACTTGCAGGAACCAGTGGGATTGTCTGATGGGCCTGCGGAATGTGCAGTCAAGTGGCGTGAATGAGGAGGGTGTCAGGGGGTCAGCCCTCAAATGAGTGCAGCCAGGGAGACAAGGCTGTTAGCAGTGACACGGGATGCTCACAAATTTGGAATATCAGAAAGACAGACCAACAAAAATGAGCACTTCTTTCCCACCATGCTTCAGAGTAATAGAAAACATAACGCAACACACGGCGCTGTACACTTTTAATTATTTGTGTTTTTCTCCAGCCACATTCTTGAGGATATTTAACTCAAACCGGTTTACTTGATTGAGAGGCGTGTTTCAGTCACTAGGTGGCGCCAAAGGACCCCAGAACTGCAGTTTCTCGGGGAGCCTAAAAGCACAGTCTGCAGCGGTGGGAAAAAAATTGACACCCCTCTATGACAAATCCTGATATTCAAATCCTGGTTTAGTATTGGTTCTGCTAGCAGAAAGCAACGCTGAGCAGCAGGTTGCTTCCAGGTTCAAAATTCCTAAGACAGAAGTACAAAGGAACGAAGTGAAGCGGGAGACATTGGGAATGACCAGAAACCAGACAGGTAAAGGAGAACGACTTAGTAATGCGAGAGACGACCTCAACCTATCTGCCAGTTTCTCACAAATCGCAGAATGACAAGTAATTCTGAAAAGGAATGGGAAACGTTAAGTGGAGGTGTGAAGTGCACTGTTAGGACAGTTCGTATCGGGCTCCGAGAAGCAGGACTGAAGACCCATAAAACAAAGAAGCAGCTCTTCATCAATGGAGATAGGAGAAGAGTCAGGCTGCAGTTTGCAAAAAAAAAAAAATATTTACAGTGACAAATCCATAAACTGGGAAATGAATGAAATAAAAAATTGTGCTTTGTCATCTTAATTTTTCCCACGGCTACATATCAGGGTTACTCAAATCCTGGTTCTCAAGGGCTGAGCATTCCTGATTTTCCAGCCTTCTTTTACCTGTGAGCCATGTTGAAAGCGTCCAGCCAATCAGAATCAGTAATTATTAAACTAACTACCTGGGAGAACTGAAAACACGGCCTGAATTAGGAGTCGAGGGCCAGATTTGAAGAGCCCTGGTCAATATATTTATTCTTAAATTGCTGCCCTTTAAGTACATATCACATTTCTGTACAATCACAACAGGTAAACTCATTCGTACCAGTGATTTTAGGGGTGAATAAAGAGTCAGTGCATGACTTGGAACAAATTCAGCATTTTATTGGTAACCAAATGCATCTTTCAAAACACTACTTCCATTTAATACACACAAAATAAGATTTTTCCCCTGTTCATGAACCAAGGGAACAGATGAAGGTGTTTCGTAAAGCTATGCATTTCTTTAAAACTGATAACAGTGTAAACCAAGCAGAGGTGCCCAGTCGGGCAGCTCCAACGGCATGATGCTTTTTCATGAGTGTTTTAAATAAAAATCGACACACACACACGCGCACAAAAAAAAACAAAAAAAAAACATAATAAATAAATAATAAAAAAAAAACAAAATCCAAGCACTTAGCACCTTGGACCAGTTATTGTTGCCTTTCTCTTCAATCTGGTTCAAAAGTGGAAACGAACGCAACAGTGTGTGCAGGCAGGGTGTAGGTGATTACGTAAGGAAATGCTGAACAGTGGTATGTAGACTGAGAGCACGCAGGAGCAGAGAGCTCTGTTAACCCTAAAACACAGACATCCCCTGACATTTCCCTCACGCCGGCCATGACAGATCATTGGGCGCGCTCATGAGTGGTCCTGTGCCTCTTGCATTCTATTATTTCGGCCCACAGCCTACGCTTACACCTCAAACATCCTAGCCGAGGTAGCTGTGCCGTATGTGAGCAGCGTGAAACCAGCACGGGCGACCGTCAGGGAGTAAACCACCCTAAAGCTTCCACCATTCACCCACCGTGGTAACGCCAACATTCCGTTTCGCCCCATACACCCCCACGTGTCATAACACAAATACTGTACATATCAACCGTTTGTTTTTTTTTTTGTTGTTCTGATACAAATGAATGAAACCTTTTAAGTAAAGCGTTTGAAAGTATATGCTGCCTGTACATTTAACGGTAAGGAGAGCTTTGGTGCACCTGCAATACTGCAATACATGGCAAACAGATGAATGCAGGCAACAGACGGGGCCGATCATACAGGCTTCAAAGCGCAAAGGCTTCAGACGTCGCATCTGCGACATCACATATGCAGACGCCATTTTAGCTGCCTTAGTCCATCCTAGAGCCCTCCATGGTGGGGGGGGGTGATTTTTAAATTTGCTATTATTTCGACATTTTCATGACCGAGTAAGGAAACGATGTTTACAACCAGGTCGAGTGAGAAGGCAAAGACAGAGGACGGTTCGGTCTGTGGGCGGACTGCGGCTCCTCGGTCCGTCCCTCACGCCACGCTACTGCTGCCGTCTATGGAGCTCTTTAGGTTTTCAGTGCAAAAGGCTGTACAGATGATGCCTCAACGCAGCAGTATGTCAGGCTCCTCTTACAAACACACATCTGTAGAGACGCACGGTTCATTTCACTGTGATTAGAGACAAGCTTTACATTTAGTATTTTTATATATTATCTACAGGACATCGGCAAATGAAGAGGGTATATTCTATATTCTAGCGCTATTAAAGTTGCAGCAAAACATTGTTGTTTGAATGGTGAACATCATTTTCCTTTTAGTTCATTACTGATTACACCGGGACACACGTATTGCAGGTGGGGTCACCCTGCACTTTCTCAGTATTTAGAGGACATCATGTACTTACTACCCCAGCCAATCACTTGGCTAAAATCCAATCACTCATTGCCAGTAATGGACTGATTAGTTTTCACTGAACATGCATTAAGATTAAGTTGCCATGCAACAGAGGCTGGGGGGGGGGGGGGGGGGGGGGGACGCCTCCCTCTTCCTTTATTTGGTGTTGGGTGCGGGTTAAAAAATATTTTTTTTTTTTTTTTAAAAAACCATT
>JAABNY020000082.1:3788250-3813454 GCA_015164015.2 Brevimyrus niger
AGATAGATAGATAGATAGATACAGTAAAATGCTTTTAGTATACAAGACACTGGTGTTTAGACAAATGTACGTTAGTCCAGAGTGAGTAATATGTGGTGACTGTTAGTGTTGGCCTTCCTGTTCCTGGTTTGCAGTCCCTTTTTGCGCCCTGCCTGTTCACACCTGCAGTGTGACATTTATGGGGCTGGCAGCTTCTTGGGCTGGCCCAGACCCCTCCTCTTATGTCCCTCCTGGGCCTCGGTGATAAAGTTTCGATGGATCTTTCCACAGAACCTCCTGAAGTGCAACCCCGTGCAGCGCATCTCAGCCGAGGACGCCTTGCAGCACCCGTACTTTGCCGACTTTTGCCCCCCTTAGACGTTTCCTTAAAAAAAAGACAAACTCTGCCAGACAGGACCTGCCCCCACCTTGACAGAACACAGAACGGACCTTCCCTCTCCATCGTACGCCACAGGAACGGCCACGGCGACAACACTTGTAGTCAGAACCTTCTCCTGACACATAGTACTTGTTGGGCAGGAAGAAAGTGTGAGCAGCTAACATGACAGGCTTCTGTCAAAGCAGTCAAGTCTTCTCTTCTCCATAAGGCTGTCGGCTGACGAGCCCCGGCTTTCCTGCAGGGGCCCCACTGTAACTCAGGCATGCCCTTTAAACATCTTGCATGCCTGGCAAACAGGCTTAAAGTACTGTTCTCTTAGAAGATACATGAGTATTTGGTACAATAACCTCTGTGGGGGAACGTTAGTCTATCTGAACCATACCTTTCAGCTGCAGTTAAGGATAAAAGTTAAGGCACTATCAGTCAGATACTGGCTGGCTTGTATATTTATGATTTTAGGTTTAGTTTCATTAAGGTTGAACTGTTTGCCACTTACTAACATAGGTTTGAGATTGTATAAATTAAAGGAAAAAAATGTTATTTAAATGTACTTATTTCTCAGGCTTTCTTGTATGGCTCATGGCTTCATTTTCCTTTGATTGCACTTTGATTGCAAGACCATAAAAAAAAATTGCTCTTGCTTTTTTTTTTTTTTTAAAGTCCATTTTCATGATTTGGATTTACATGGATTGAAAACTGAAGGTAAAATCATCCTTGTTTTGCTGGGGTGAAATGGGCCATAACTGTCTTGTGGACTCGCACCTGTTCTCGCGTTGTTGCTGCTGTTACATTACATGCCAAGTGCCCAATGGCGTCTTGAGACTGCTGCCGTTGACAGTGCTGAATGGCAGCGTATCGCCACACTATTGGGATTGAAGGTGGCAGCTGGTTACACCTGAGTCCTGATTCATGGTAGCAAAGACTTTCTTAATGACGGGTATTTAAATTTTTGGCATGATTCCTTAAAACAGTGTTATTTCTTTGTATCCATGCTGTAAAACTCTTTTTGCTGTGTAAACAAATGTTAGGTTACACAAAATCACAAGGTTTTAGCTTACAATAATAATCACAGTGGGGGTGGGGGTGAGGGGGGACTGCACATCACCCTTGATTTGCAGATGTAACATTAATTTTTAGGTAAAAGGTTAAAATAAATTTTCAGAAATTCAGTACAAAAGTATTATTAAATGTGCTTGCCTGCTTTGATATTTAAATAAATATAAAATAGAAAAAAATACTTTGAATAGAATCCTCCCCACTCTAAACAGTTGTTTTCTATTAATATGCCTTTTCGATTAGGTTATTTTAAGATGCTCCCATTTTGACTAGAAATAGTCCTTCAGTAGCATTTTGTGCAATTCCTGGGCTGAACTCAGTAACATGATGAATAAATTACAAGCTGACTTTTAGAGTGGTTATGAGAACTCCCATTGGTTGTTAGATTTTATACCTTTTTATGAGAAAACTTGTCCCCAGACTACATCACATAAATCTGTAAACATGTAAAGGCAAATCCTGCTATTTGAAGTCGGTGCAACAAATTTCTGGACCTTGGACACAATTTCTCTAGAATGACAATTCAAATCCTCATTGCAGTACAAATTGCCTTGTTTAACTAACCGCTTAATTTGATTCATTTCACCATTTATTTGAGTTCAGTTTTCACCAAAAGAAAAATGCTCAGTGAAATAACAGAAAGGAAGCGGCAGTGAAGGACGCAGCCTGTCTCTAGAAACCTGTTTTGGATTTAAAGCTCTGCTCTGTGTTTTAGCTGACTGACGGCAAGCAGTCAATAGGACCATGCCAACAGATTCCAGTTAGGAGCCAAAAACACGAGTAACAATACGACAACTTTGCCAGAATAAGCTACCTTTTGTATAGCTAAATGACAAAAGAAAAAAAAAAAACAATTTGGAAGTAAGGACCATTCTGCACTTTCCTCAGTGAGCCTGTTAGCCTTTTATCAAATTACGAGTAGGACTAAAAGTTTTTGCTATTTAGTACTTTTATGTGTGTAGTCAATACCTGTAAATTTTAAGTTGTATATTTGTACAAGTATTTAATAAAGTACTCTTAAGTATAGAGCTAATTTTGTGTAATTTCAATGCGATCCCCATAGTAAATCAGCATTCCCTGTTTTAGCGTCAGCTCATACCTTGGGACACTTTCACATTGGGATACCGCTATACCTACCACCGTCGACCCTGAAAAGACGACCAGTACAGACACACGCAAAGCAACATTTACGAGAAGGCCTTTTTTATTTGAAGTATATTTCAGGTCTTAGTTCATTCACAAAATATGCAGGTAGTTATTTACTGAATATATTTATACAGTAAATGGAGCCAGATGAGCCAAGTTACAGTCCCCAGGCGCCACTTCAGGTAAGACAGAGATATTGGTGATTGGAGACCAAATACACCAACGGACATCCATTTAAAAAGATCTGAACTGATCATACAAAATACAAATGGCTGGATGTTTCGAAAGTACTTTCATTCCCTGTTGAAAGCATCTGTTCCGCACCGCTTCAGCTCTTCGATAAAAAAAATTCTAGAATAACATTTCAGTGATTCCAGCATAACACACCGTGGGGCTGTTTGCCTCGCTGTTCACATCCGTGTTAAAACATGTTTCCCAAAAAAAAAAAAAAAAGCAAAGATGAAGCAGCGGCAAAAATGAAGCGAAACGGGCAGATGAACCAACATAAACGGTGAGTTGCCATGGATGGCGGATGGTAACACCAAGGAGAGTCACCTGCCGGACCCAGCTGGTCCTCACATTGTGTTTATATGCTTTATAATTCAGAGCAGAATTAGGAGCTAATCCACAACTCTTAGACCAAAATATAAATTTCTCACATATCTATACACAAAGATATATACTTTAAAAAAATTAACAAAGATTGTAAAAGTAAAAAAAGATAAATGCTTGGCTAGTTTGATACACTGCAAACTTTATTATGATCGACATTGGGGACAGAGACTCTTTCTGATAAGGTAGCAGCTTCTGCTCTAACAAGGTCATCGATTCCCAGCAACAAGGGCTGAAAACAAGACAAAACTGAGAACAGGGTTTCGGTTTAACTGAGGCAAAGGTGACCAGGCAAACTGGGCATTACGTGCTGATCGGCATTAAAATGTCTTGACGGAAGTATAATTGCACATCTAGATTACTTTCATCAAAAGGCGACTTTGAGGGAAATCTAAAAAAAAAAAGCACGTTAAGACAGACCAGTTCTCCAGTGTACCAGTTTGGATCAGTGAACGGAGTATTTGATCCGGTTTGTATGAAAACGATTACGTTACGGAGGATCCTGTGGTCATATGATACCTTTTTAAAACCATTATACGTCCAGCTGTGTGACTAAATGTGATTGAGGACATCACTATTAAAAATGCATGTTAAATTACACAGGTGCCAGTGGCACTGGCTCTCTGTCAGGGTCACAGTCGGTCTCGAGGAACGTGCTGTTTGCTTCATCTGGCTTCCAAGTACTTTACTGATACTAGTAGATATATACTCAATATGTACTAAAACATAGCAAAGATACACAAGGGTACATGAGGCTTCAGGGACTCGCAGAGGACATGCAAAGAGGCGCGAAGGGGTTAGAGGCCCACAGTAACACACACAGCTTCTGAACTTGAAGAGTAGAATACACCAGACTTACTAGGCGATGACAGAGCTACAGTTTAATCTACTAGTGGGCAGAACTTAAGTCTTAAAAATCCATTAAAAGCTTTGCGTCACTATACAACTAGGCTTGTTGTTATGCTGCTTGGTGGAATTTTAAAAAAAACGCACAGCTGTTAAAACCACATCCTTTCACTCTCAGCGTTCCACCCACTGCTTCTCTGTGACTAGCCAGAAGAATCGCCTAACTGGACATCAGCTCATAATCATATACTTACACTACAGTGCCCCAAAGGTGCCTCATTCTTAGCGGCTAAACTTTTAAAAAGCTCGCTGAAGGCATCCGGGAAATGGTCTGCACACCAGACTCAATTTTCACTCATATTATTTTGTCTGTGTGTGGGAGGGAGTTAGACATTACGAGAAGCAAAAGTTAATTCAGAATTCATCTGAAGACTCATCTTAACCCCCGTCACTACAGCCATTATCATTAGTTGAGTTTTGTGTGGTTCATCCGATAATGTAATTAAACTCAAAGTATGACAGCTGCAGCCAAAAAAAAAGGAACAAAAAAACCTGTCTACAATCTGGTATTTGAGTAATTCCACGAATTTTTTAGCGGTGCTGATGACTCACGAAATACACGTTATGAATCAGCTGGGTAAGTGTTCAATCTTCTTTTTAAACTCAAATGTCTGCAGAATGCAGAATCTTATTGCTCATAATAAACAGCAGAATACATTAAACTGGTTCTAAACATTCCCTGGAGGGATGAAAAGCACTATTTAAATGTAGTCTGTTCTATTATTATTTATTAAAAGTAGTAGTGTCGACACGAAAAATTAATCGAGTTAATTATATACAGGTTCTTTGAATTGAGACGGCCATCCAGAACGTACACAGTGAATGCACAGTATTGTTCCCCTTTTGCTTATAAAATGGGGGTAAATCTGCACTCTCGCTCTACAACATGGGCAGATGGATGTGAGAGAATAACAGCAAAGTATCGTAGCTAGAGGCTTGCGAGGGGCACCGACAGATCCTGTGTGCTGAAGTTTAAACACGGTACCAATTAAGGGACTCAGTGGATTTCCCTAACCCTCATTCAGAGGAGACAGAAACCGGGCTCAGCCTCGCTGAACAGAAAGATGCTTTTCAGAGGCGTTCTGTGTTTTACAACAGTCATTTTTATGTACAGGTTAAACAGTCATTAAGTTAACGTGCTAAGACCAACAAAAACCTGATTTCCTGTCGGCAGCCAATTTCCCAATCGCCTTTTACATCCACACTGCTTCTATTTACATTGATTGTTGTCATACTTCATAAAATATCACTGAGCTAATCATTATGAAGGGAGGGAGAGAAATTAGCATGGGTGCTGAAGCAGTTGGCTGTTCCCTTCGCACTTTTCATCACTGACATTTCATTCAATCCATTCGGGTGATTTTGCTCTCATTAAAAGTTACCCACCCAAGTCCTGTAATTACCCAGTGGTATATCACAATGCAAAGGTGGCACAGTTTTGTACTACAAGACCATTAAAGTGAAGGAGAAAGTACTCAGAATACACAATCCAGTCGAATGCTGCCTTCATTCTTAATAAAACACTGTCAAATAGGCAAATATGCAGACTGGGGGAAAACAGACACCTACACCCTCAAACAGGACTTTCTCTGAGAAGGACTCACCGAACAGTCAAATCTCACAATAAAACACTGGCAAAATACAGTAATGAACCACAACAAGGCTTTTTTATTTTTCATTATTCATAGCGAAATGTTTGGAGTTGTGCAAAGTCTAGTATTTCCTTTCCTGCTAACATCCGAGATGGAACATTAAGGTGTTTGCAATGAGCAGTGTGCCATTATTCTAGGCAATGCAAATTGTAGATCTTAGAGAGTTTGCAGAGAATAACTGTGATCTAATTGCTACCGGAGGGGGGGATACAGAGTGGCACATAGGGCTGCTGGACTGGCTGAAATTTGCTGGGTAATAATATTATCAATAAATGCATAAACATAGACAGATAGACATAGCTGGATAAATAAAACCCTCCAGGCTATTCTCTTAGCCAAAATCGTTTTTGAAAATCCTAAGTCAGGAAAAGCCTCAAACAAAACGCTGAAAAGGCAAAAAATACATTTTCAACTTAATTGCTGGGTTGTGCTGTCAGTGCCTCAGATGAAGAGGATAAAGACGGCGAAACGTCTCAAAAAGCAGCAATATTTTCAGGATAAGCAGCAAATAATCACGGAAAAGACAGACAGGAGTAAAGCTTCATGGTAACAAACTATTTGTAAATAATAATCAACTGATTTCCTCACGCATAAATGTCTCCTATTTCTGTATTTTTCCGATCAACTAAGAGACATTTACAACCCCTCTGGTATTATATGCAGATTTTTTTTTCTGTTAATCCTATACAGTTTAGCTATTCATTAAACGTTTACTGCCAGATATCTGTTCTTTCAAACAATCTAAATCATTGGTATGGATCGGGATTAGTCAGTGGACAAAAAGGGGTGGGGCAAATTGCTGTCCATGCATCCTACAGCCAAACTGATCCTGAATCATATGAATTGACTGTCAAAAAAGGCAAATTGCCCATTAATACTTTGTGCTCAGATTCTAACCAGTAGCAAAAAGCTGAGAATGGCATAAGGGTCTATGACTGAGCATCCGCTGGACCGGGCAAACACACACATTATGATCTCTTAATGTCCGGTCAAGCTTCTCTTGCTCTTATTGTAAGTCTACACCCTATAATGTAGATCAGGGTTCCTCAGTTCCGATCCTGGAGGGCCAGTCTGTGACAGTTTGCAGGTTTGCCTGCTCAAACACACCGAAACCTGGCAACTGCCTGGTGAGCTGAATAAGGCGCCTGTGCAGCACCTTACTGCAAACTGACCCTTCAGAACCGGAACCGGGGCAACTCTGAATGCAGATCCTGTGTATACTGTATTTTGTTGTTTTAAACAAGTGATTTGGGGGCAGATGCCAACATTTTTTTCAGTCCAGGCCAACTAATATAGGACGGGCTTCATTTTAATAACCAAAGCAAAAGATCCCATTATATGAATTGCATTTAATGGAGTTTTTAATGACAGTTTAATGCCCCGACACCCACATTTAATTGGTTTATCATTCTTACTGTGATCTTCACCCTTTCCCTATCAGTGGGCTCTACAAGAACAGAAATGCTGCTATCTTATCACTGAGCGTCCTGGGGTGTAAGACCGGACAGTCGACCCGAGTCCTGGGTCACACGGCAGAGCTTACAGGTTTACCTGGCTTTGTATGGAAGCTTTTTTTTTTTTAAATAATAAACATCCAGTTTAAAGACTGCTCTTTATCCTGGACCAGATCCTTTTTCAGGACAACTGTGAGACAGTTGTGTTTACAGTAGAAACAGTAGCCATTTTAAGCTGAACACGATTTTCTTTTAGTAACTCGGCAGGTCGTTCCCTATTTCTGGAGTACACTGCACCCTTCTCACTGCTGCACAGCTGGTGGTAACGGATGGTTATTCCCTGCTTTCACAGTGGTCGGTGAACCCCGTTGTGGCCAATCAGGTTTACTCCAAAGCTAGAAATATGTGCCGTTTTAAGAACACAAACGTTTTAAGTCTCGGCAGCGAGGCAAATGTTGCCGCCGCATGTGCTTAGCAACAGCAGCTATGTACGAAACAAATCAAGGCACCAAACATGGCTCTTCCGGTCGTTGGGAGACTTGAGGTCGTGACCTATGGATAATTCTTCCTGCAAGAAACTCCGACCCATTTCACGGTACCTGAAATCCAGTGCAGTCCCACAGAAAATGGAAGAATGATGCACAGCTGTCTTTGCCACACCGCAGCTAGCTTGAGAAATAGCCATTGGTCTGCCATTTGTAACGAGAGTGTCACGATGACGTTGATTTTTGATTTCACTGAGTGCTACTGTTGCCGCTCTGACAGCATTGGCTTGCGCAAAGCCGAATGCTAAAAGGCCTCACGCGGAAACGGGGAACTCATTGAATAAGCACGCTCATCTAACTTTCCAAGACAATCCTCACATTGTCCGGGCATCTGCCACGTCTCCGAGCTCCAGTGATCAGTCACATTTAGCGGCCATTTCTCACACCGGTGTAAATACATTAATCTTCATTATGTAAAAAGGTGATCTCTTGCTGTCTGCCATCTAATCGTGTTCGGTGCAGTCGGACTACAAAAAAAAAAACGACTGAATAATTAATACCAGACCACACCCTCATCCACTGACTCTATGCATAAATGCTTGATATGGTTCTTTGCTGTAAAGAAAAGAGGAATATCAAAATCAATTTAAATTGGACTTGAAGCCACCCTATCCACATCTCACTCGCGGGAAAGGCCGGGGAAGAGGGACGACGCATTGAGGTGACAGCTGCCTCACTCTTAGGCCGATCTTGGTAGGGAAGGATGCTGTTTGCCCTTAAACTGGCATGAGAAGCCAGTCCCCCAAAAAAACCCAATCACATCCAAAAAGCTGCATATGACAGAAAAAAAAAATCACTTGAACACTACCGACGGATGAAGGCCCGCCCGGAAACTCTCCTTCAGGTCCTCTTGTGCTCCTTGAGATGAAGCCACCACTGGAAGGCCACTGCGATTCCGTTCCTCTTGGCCAACACTTAAATGGGAAGTTCTTACAGGAGCAACTGCCTCGCACTGGATTGTGGGAGAATTGTCCAACCCTTTGTCCCGCGTGTCTGATCTCTCGGTCCCCCCAGACTGGTTCAGCTAAATGCCGCATGTGACAGGCTTGTCCATAAAGACAGCTCGATCTGTCCCAGACGTGTTGTACTTCAGTAATAGCAGATGGGCTTCCCTTCGAAAGACCCCAAGCAGGATAGAGTTTGATGTCTGATTTGCCGGAGTTTAACATAAAGAAACAGAGAGCAGAGAGATGATGCCAGGATATGGCAATTAAACCTGAGTTCTGTTTTGGAAGTTTTTTTGTTTATTTAAGTGATAATTCTACTTCTATTCAGGCATTTATAGGTTCGCTATTCATTAAATATTTCCTCCACATTTTTTTTTTGTAATAATATATATGTAATTGTCACAGTTTGCTGTCAAACCCCAGTTTTCTCAGATTCCACCCCCCTCTTTATGATGTCAACAGGCAAACTCCTCAAAGTTGCCTAGAGTCGGGTGACGAGGTAACATGTTCGGCGTGAATCCGAGACTGTCCGAGTGACTCCGGAGTGTGTCACAGGTACTCTGCAAAACAGAAACGGGGAGCAGGGAAGGGGAGAGGAGGGGTCAAAAGTTCAAACGTGTTAGGGGAGGGGGCGATGAGGGAGTGGCAGTGACAGGAGGGCAACAGCAGAGGGCGCCAATGAATGGGATCAGCAGCAGGGAGTGTCGGGACATGAGCAATGGCAGGATTTCGCAGGTTGAGAAGAGATGGATGAAGTTGAAGGTGAGGGATACACCACAAAAGGTGTTATGGATGAAAAGGAGACCAAAAGGGGGGGGGGACACAGTGATAAGAGTGCAGGTTATCACATCAAAATAAGTGAATGTAGCAGAAGAAAGATACAGGGAACATGTGCGGGAACGATGGAGTGTTATCAGCCAAGTTTCGCACGAGTGTGGTGAGAAAGAAAGGAAGAATAATGAAGGAGGAGAAAAGAAGGATGAGCATGGTATAATGGCAGGAAGGGAGGAGAGAGAGAGACAGTTTTTAGTCTTGTGCCTGGGTACTTGATCTGTACTTAGGTGGATTATAGGTTAATTCACCCACAAGCTTCTTTTTCAAACACTGTGCATGGTGGCATACAGCAGGTACAACTGCGGTTGTTTCAGTGAATGGTGTCGGGATGCAGAAAAAAAGAAGAAGAAAAAAAATAAAAGAGTCGGCTGGAGATGGCTGCTGGTAGCCTCGCAACGGACAGCTGTATCTGCAGACAGAGGTCCATTTTACGATGCAAACTCATTGCATGCAGGCCTGTGATGACATCACAAAGGAATGCATCTAGCGATGTCATTGGTCGCAGGTTCCATGACAATGGCCTCTTAAAATGGATTTCAGGGCTGCAGGAACTGCTCGGTACATACAGTACAATGCCCACTTTATCCACCAAATTAATGACCATTTAATATATCATCTTTTATCCATTACGTTACGGAGCAATTCCCTTTGATAACTGATGCACCTAAATATACGTGCACCTCTTTGTAGAGTTTCCTTAGCATTCATCCAACTTGTATCACACAACTCAGCACCTTCCAGGAAAATAAGCTCGTCCCAAAGATAGCACTTTTCATTTTGTTACCTCCAGGTTTGCAATAATCGTCTTACTGTTCGTGACACCTGAATATAATACTGTGCATTTCCGTACCACATTTCATATGTATTTGTTTCCTATTTCAATTTTGACAGATACTCCTCAAACTTCCGCAAGCATCCTAACATCAAACCCGTGTTCATGTAACCCTCAGTGCCATCTGCTGCACCAACGTCAACCTCTTCTTTGTAACATTAAAGCCGAGTCCCGTGGCAGATCTGACTGGGACACTTTGAAGTGTCTGACTTTAAAAGAAAGAAGATCCATAATCTGCTATATTATTTAAATTGCTATTCACACGAGACCTTTCATGGTCTCTGCGTGACATTCCACAGATGTCTCTTGTAAATGTCAGCTCTCGTTTTCAGGAGTGACGGAGTGACACTTCATGCTTCTTTTACTTAAGGTAAACTAGGCCATTTCACGGTATTCCTTAACCACGTGGTATTACGTAAACACTTGGCTTCTGTTTTCATACTAGGTCAAAGGATTAGCTAAGCTAGGGGACTGCAGTTTATATGCTGTATATTATATAAATTAGCATATTCCCACACTGAGCGTTGAAACACTGATAGCAGAACAAGTCTACCCAATCAAAAAGCTTCTAACCTCCCAGAGTAACAATGACCATATATAAGAATAAAGAAATTGAAAATACATATCCTCTCTCCTACTTTTCTGTATTTCGGCCTAGTTTTCAAAAAGCCCGTGACATTATGTGCTATTTCTTTATAATTCGTATTACATGAGCAGAGCCAAGGAAGCCAGACAGTCCTGGGCATGTGATGTGATGAGGTCGTCCGTTGAGTGCCGGGCTGAACAGCGCTCTTCGTCTTGTTTGGAAGCTTGACGTCACAGAATGCACCCTATTACCTGTTCCACGGGACGGAATACCAGCTGTCATCTTCGCTGTTACTGCTAATTGGATAAACATGAATCGGTTTTAGTCACAGACCAAGGGAAGGGCAGCCAGCCAGAGAAAACAGGAGGGTTACATTCCCGGTGCGGCAGCAAATCACTTTTAGGCAATGCAGTTTATCCCGACACCACATCCCACGACATGGAAAAAGACACACGCTTCATATTTATGAGTTCCCTGCCAAAGCGCTGATGAGCAATTTCTGAAGTCTGACAAGGCAGCAGGAAACGATTGTGCTGACATATCGACTGTACTTTTGGCAGCGACATCATAAAGAACCGGCTGACGTGCTCAACACCCCTACTGGTGGCGAGAAAACATCCCGAAATATGGAGCGTTTAAGCACATCCATGTAGTTTGAAAAGCGTTATCGGTGACAGCGATCTGCTCAGGGACAAGATTGTGGCTAAAGATGGAATGCCTTGTGCTAACGGACTAAAGTCAAGTCAGCTTCAGTTAGCTGGTTTCCACGTACTGTAATAAGTTCCATCCATATTTTGGCTGATATTGAAAATAAATTTTGCACACAGATTCTGGATTTGATGGAAATTGGTCTGTCTACGATATAAGACGCTTTGGTAACCAGCTTGCTCTCCAGAACACCTTAAAATGTGGACCTAATGCATACAAGGCACTCTGCTGCCTTGGTCTCTCACAAAGCTCCTGCCATTGTCCATCGAAAGTGTAAACTGCCATCTGTACTGGTTCATAATGAATCCACGCAAGGATAAATGTATCCATAAAAACATATTGGATTCGAACATCCAAGATGACTTCAGCAATGTATCATCTTGCTGTAATGCTGGTTATATTATTATTATTTTTTTATATCGTAGCAATATTATCAAAATAGCTTTTTTCATTTCCACCCATCTAAGCATTATGAAATGGACACTTTCACATAATGTCATCATCCTGCACTAGGTCTATGATTTTATAGGAGTCTAACACGAGTTTTACCAATCACAATACTTGTAACAAATTCTTATATTAAGTAACTGGGGACAGTGTACAGTAAAATGGTCTTTTCTACATTTACCTAATTACAGCTGATTTTTTTTATGCACTGAAATTTCACTGAAGAAAGAGGGACAGGGCTGGTGACTTCTGAAGTTAATATGTCAACTGGTCAGGTTTGCTTATGCCAACTCTACACTATAGGCTACACTATGTTCTTATAGAAATTCAAGTCTTAACAGCCCTAGTTAAACATCCAGCCAGCCAACCATCTTTCTACCTGTCAGAAAAGCTTACAAAGTACCGGGTCCCAGAGAGCCTTATGCCTGCCCCCAGGAAGCCCGCAGGAGGTCGGGGACGCCTGGAAGGGATGCCAGCTCTTCGCTGAGCACACTCCCACACCATCGCCAAAGATCATCCACCAACACCAGTTCATCTAGGCTGCGTGACTTTTGGGGATTGGGAGGAAAACCAGTGCATACCTGGCACCATGCAAACTCCACACGGAGAGCCGAGAGAGGGAATCGCAACCACAACAAAGCCACGCTGTCATCTCGAAAGACAAAGCAAGCAAAGTAAGAAAAAAAAACACGAGTAGGCTAATAATTACATAATCGATTAATTTTGTCTACAGAGTATAGCAACTATGCTACTAAATCCTACCTGCTACCTACAACCGGTGGATTTTGAAAAGCTGCAGCCTGCAGAGGCTTCAAACCCCAGAGGGGGTCCATAAGCACTCCACCATCAAACAAGCACAGTCAGCTGCATTGATTTTTTAATTTTTTTCGCCCTAACCCCCACCAAACTTTTGAAAGCTTATCGCAGGTGTCCTAGAGCCACCTCTAATTTTCCAAAGATATATTTTTTTATTGTCTCTTAAACTTTATTCCTCATACATTATTTTCTCATTTTAGATAAGGGGATGGAAAAAAAAAAAAAAAAAAGAAGCTTCTCTTCTTTGAGAAGCGGTGTACAGCGGAACAGGATGCGGATGTAACATTACCACGGGTGATCTCCGGTATAAACGATCAGCCACGAACTGGGACTGCACGTGTCGGCCTCGGGCTCAGTGAGCACGATTCACTGGGTGATGCAGGAAAGCGAACACAGTCCACACACAGTAATTAGCAGGTAAAAGGACGGTCTGCTCCAGATTCACTGTCCAAAGGCTCACCGCTAACAGAGGCTGGCGTACAAAACACTGCGGAGAGCAAAATACTAACAAAAAAAAAAAAGAAACAAAAAAAAAAAACATAGAAGAGCCCCCCCACCCCCCCCGAAAAGACCAGGCGGGAGGGGGGGGGGGGGCACAGGGCCACGCTGCTTTTTTTCCTGGTTTTTGTGGCGTGTTCAGTCATTTTCCTCTAAAATGTCCTGACTGGTAGGAAACTGCAGAGCTGTAATTTAGATCTGAATTGATTTTAAAGGGTATTCATGACACTGAAATCAGTGGGTATTTTGGAAAAACGATGGGGGGGGGGGATACTGTAGTTGTTGAGGTCAAGAGCGTTTAGGTCATTTCTAAGAATGGCTATTGGGAGTGTTTCCCTATAGACCCAAAAGGCAGACACATACAAATTGTATTCAGTCCATTACTTCATGCAGGTCATTAACCAGTGATCTGCATTCGTGCCTAATTGCATAAATCCATTTAGTCTTTAGCAGTCACTTTTATAAACTGTGGAGGGGGGGAAAAAAAAATTTGAACCTTGAATTTTTATTATGTTTTTCTCAAGAAAATATCCACCAAAACTACTCAAACTAAAGGTGTTAGTCAGAGTAAGGGCACGGAATATGGAATGGGTCCCAGTGGGTCTGAACAGAGAGAGAGAGGGGGGGGGGAGGTCTGTTATCGATGGGGATCACTACCTGGGGGCAAGATTAGGCGCGACACCAGGGCTGCTTGGGTTCTCTGGAAATTCCTGGAATAGACATGATGAAAAGAAAGATGAAGAAGGTGACTGAAATTAAATAGAAATTAAAATAATACAATGCAGAGATTAAGTAAATAACAAGTGCTTTGAAACAAATCATTGTGGTCATTGGGCACAATGGAGTAGTACAGCACTCCAGGACAGGAAGTAGAAGTCAGTCTTTGGCCTGCTGAACAAGCAGCCTTATATCTATATACATTAAAACTTAATGAATGAACAAGGATCAGGGAATAATACCTGTGAACTCACTACATGTCGTAATCCCTAAAGCTAATGCCGGGATAATGATATTAATAACTGCTAATGAGAATTTTAATTTAATGAGAATCTCTCTTTTTCTGCTCCCATGATCAATGGTTGGGAATAGAAGAGATAATTGATGTTGTTTTTTTCCTGTTCTTTTAAAATGAGGTGTATAAGAGTCAATTAGATGTTACCTTTTTTTTCTTTTTCTTAATTTCCACCACGGAAACTAGTAGTAAACATAAACATTATATGTGCGCGTGTGTGTGACTAGTTCATTATAGAATATTGTAAGTTAGAGTATTTCAAATACACTTAGTGACAATCATAATCAAAAGCATTACTTTTTGAAGGGGCCTAGTGAGAGGGATATCACTTATTCTAAATCCTTTGAAAGATGTTGAAAGAAGTTTTAAATGCCTGGTTAAAAATGATGGATATCTTACAGTTATGTATTAACTTTCGTCTTAAGTATCTAAGGGTACTAAGGGTGATGAGATGTTTGCCCATGTTAATCCTAGTTAACCCATGTTAATCCTAGTTAACCCAATGCAATCCAGAAAGCAGAGACATCTTTAACTACAAACGCCAAAAAGCTCCAAAATTAAGCGAAAAGTTATCAAGTTTGGCATATATATTTCTTAACTTATTTACAGAAAAATGTTGAAATTCCACAGGGTGTTACAAGCAGACTTATGAGAACATTAAATTCAGATTTTCTGCTTATCCCATGTCCTGGAGTGCAGTAAAAATGTCATTATGTGGCTATTTGAGGTAGAATGAGTTTTGGGTTCACACCAAAATAAAACTAGGTCAAAGTCAATGCACTGGACCTCCTCTGTGGGATTGATGATCATTAGGGAAAGCAAAACATGAGGATGATTCAACTCTTACTGGAAAGCGACATAAAGCACCGTTAACCTACTGACTTGTGCACAATTTGTACAAACAACTGAATCATTAGTACAGTTTACACCAAGGACTCATGGCCATATAAAAGAGCGTCAAACTCTGCCGCTATCTCAGCTACGAAATATCACAATGTTTTAGTCCCTTAAACTGCAGTCTACGGCACCCAGACACAATAAAGCTAAAAATATCCATTAAAATCCGAGTTTCATTACTCATTTTTTTTGAGAACGGCTGGGAGTTATGACTTATATTTTGAAAGAGAGGCTCGGAACGCTCTCAGTTTCTGGCACAAAATACAGCCATTTAAATCATTAGCGAAGCCTGAGATTAATCAAACTAGATTCTAGAAGTATTACGCTGCATCATATTTAAAAAGATCTTGTTTGCTTCCTTTAGCCTTCGGCATATAATTGCAATAACTGTTGTGTTCATTTTAAAACAAATCAAATGGGAGAAAACATAAGACTGGTTAGGGCACAGCACAATATACTAAAGAACAAAATTTGAAAAATATTAAAGTTTGAATTTAAAAAGAAATAAAAATGAATCAATCCTGAAAAGTTCAGAACTGGCACAAATGAACGTAGAATGCTGAAGTTTACAAAGGACACATGTAAAAAGAATGAATGATTAAGTAATTGTATTGAACAGTATAGCTCTTGTGTTCCACACAGTACAATACAGTGCACTTTGGGGAACTTGTGCACAGGCTCAGAAGCCCAGACAGGAAATAAAACAACGTTACAAAACAACTGCGACAGAATACCGGCAACTTCGCTCGGCAGGTCGATTTAAACATATTGCTTGTATAGTTAGCTATACCAATTCATCATCTTATTTTGCTCCCAAAGCTTTTAACAACACAAATAATTAAACAGACAAGCACAGCACTTTACTGCAGATATTAAATGCCGGTAAATGACTGTTTTATTCCATCTTCACGTTAGACTCTTCAGGGTCATACTTTGAATTCCTTGTTGAGCTTTCCAAATGAATGGCATTTAATATATATGCAGTATAGATATATAGTCAAATAACCACCACAAGTAATGGAAGATAATATCATGCCATCCATTTAGAATCACATGTATCACTTGGTTACAATACATAGCTAAAAGTTTTAGGCGCATCGTTTAATTGCCATAGGCTACTTTCCACAGTAAAATGGTTACACACTGGATTTGGCCATTCAGAGGTTTTTGTGACACGTAATGCACTTGTTTGAGGGGAAGGGGCGTTCTTTCAACAACGTTCTGCCATGTCAGCATCTCAGCCAAACTCCAGGACTGAAGCAACCGTTCATGCAAAAAAATCTTCAGGCAGTAGGAGGAGCGCATGTCTTTTTCGGACCTCAGCTGCTAGATCCACCGGATCGAGTGGTTCAACTATAGTCACAAACTGGATTTTTGCGGCCGAATCAAGACTGAAACTTGACTGTCGATTCCGAAAGAGGAAAAAATTAAATCCCTTTGTGGCACCAAGACTTACAGCCAATTTGGTTCTGAAGGCGTTTCAGCTTGCGAGTCGCAAAGTAGAGAGCAAGACAAGCAGACCAAATCAAATCCGGCTAATCATTAAACAAATCCCAAACAGCAGACGCCCTACCAAGGCAGGGCGACAGCCTTCCGCACTCCGCGGTGTGTGAAAAAGACATGGCTCCCTCAAAGGCAGCATTCACGTTAACAACCAAGCGTTGAGGAGAAAGGGCTCTGGCCGTTGTGGGGAGGGACGTTAGTTACCAGATTGTCGCTCTGACACCGTCTGGGACGTTTCTTGCGTATGAAGAAACCCAGGACTCTATCTTTAAAAACCTGCATAGATTGAAGGGAATGTCAAGACGTAAATATGCAACTTGACCGACATCAGCGCTACACGCGAGTCGGCTATTTACGTACCAATCTACATCGACTAAGGATGGTCTGTCAAAGAAGTCTGTTGTTGCAAGACACAGTATTGCAGTGGACAAAGGACAAATCAAACTTAAGTCTGCGCAGGACCACTTCCTAATAGCTGAACAGCTAAAACAGAGCAATGGTCTCACTAGCAGTAGTGAATGAACACCAGTCATACCCTTATCACTCACCGTGTTCCTAAGCCTTCTTAAAGACCTGTAACACGTGGCGGCCACTGGGTCAGAACACACTGGGTTCCAGCACCAAGGAACATGTCCCCATCTCTGCCACCGTTTCTGTTCTTCACTTTCGGTACATCGCAGGTGAAATGAAAGAGACAAGTCAATACTTGCCTCATACAAGTAGTCAAATATTTCCAATATTGTCAAGACGCTGGCTCCAATGAACAACCCCATCTGACCACCAATGTCACCTGTGCAAAAGAAGTTTCTTCGTTAGTATTAATTACTGGATTGTCACAGGGTCCTAAACACCTTGTCCGTAATTATCCAGCATTAGCACAGCTCCCGCTTGGCGCTCAAAGAGACACTTCCGTCAGGAATCTGTCTCACCAAGCAGTCCTGCTACTTCGTACGCTTTCTTCTGCTCAATCTTCTCATAGTTGAGAGCCTCAAAGAAGATGTCCAAGACTAATATATTCTCTCTAAAACACAAAAATAAATATAAAGTGTTTATTCAGAGAAATCTCCATACCATAGCTAAATGAAATGTGTCCATCTTTACCCCCCATACCTTCCAGCTTACATGAACAGGATACCATCTCGCACGCTGGGGAAGAAGTCGTCTCATAAGTATACTCCCCTGGTTTATCTGGGCACCGTGCAGCCTTACCCTATGTACTGCTCGGTCTTGTTGAACTTCTTAGCCAAGTATTTAGCGGAGGCTTTGCTGGGGATTTTCACCATGGACAGCTCCTTGCCGTATCGCGTCATGTTGCAGGGCGTCTCGCATACGCAATAGTTGTTGTCCTTTTCCACCAGGAAATCTGCGAAAACGGGAGGACTTGCGGTAAACAGAGATATTATGGAAACCGGCCCACTCATGACCGAACGTGGGCCGATAGCTAGTGGGGTAAGGGAGACGCGATAGCTTACACTCTAAAAATCGAGAAATAACGCGGGAACAGCACACCGCATACTAACGAAGCATTTGGCCTGGGTTTATGGGTCTACTGGCTTACAACATGGATCTATAATCCACCGTAGAATGAGCGTAAGCCTAAGAATTGAAAACATTGCATTGCATCAGGCAAACCGTCACGAAAATACCTCGCAAAAAAAACACACGGCACCCCCTGGCATTATCTGGTTAGCTCAGACGAAACCAAAAAGATGGCCCAGATCTCTTTTGACAACAGGTGCACAAGAATTAAATATCCAGCCTTCGAGAGATATGAATGCGGTCTGACGTGCTCGGCTGCTCGGAGGACGACACAGTTGTGTGACAAATGTTAGCATCAGCACGGAATTACAATGACACAATTCGCCAGTGCATGCTGAGAGCTTCATTTGTTCCAGTACCGAGATCCAGCAACAAGACCAAATCAATGACACACATCGGAACGCCATGCAAATGTCAGGGGCCTGCTTCTTGAAAATGAGAAGATCAATTGATTAGGAATAAGAAAAAGGACTGGAATGTGTTTTTGTTAGGCAAAGCCTCCATCATTCCTGCACTGATACCGTTATACTAGTTTGAGCTGGGCTACCCTGAGCACTGCTCCCCGGGCGCTGAATTAGCTGCTCCCTGCTATGTCAAGAAAGTCACATATGGATCAAATGCAGAGGACACATTTCGTTGTTGCGCACTGTGTGCTGTGGTGTGTTGACAATGACCACTGATCACTAAATTCTGATTATAATTCAATATACTGGCAACCCAGTTTGACAGGCACTCCACCCAGCGACACAAGCAAACCTCGATTGCTCACTGCACTAAAATGTTAACTGGGAGTATCTGAAGTTTGTTGCTACTTCTGTTGGTTTTGGAAGCAATAGCTGTAAGTTATTTGGTTGTAGTCTTTATTTTCGTATCCTATTTTGTTTGTTTATGTAAATGTTTATGTTCGCCTTGAGCCCTGTTAGTACACAGTGTATGGTTAGATTTGGTAAAATTCTTATTTGTTCTTATAACATCCATAGCACACATTTTATAACCGTGACTTAAGAACAGGCTCAGCTTTGTTTTACTGCACTACCCCCAGGCCCCAAAGTCAAAATACACTGTTGCCTGGCACATCGGCGCAAGGAATATGAACATTCAGGACTGCGGACAGTCCGGCACTTCGGCGCGCATGCCGCATGCCGCATGAAGTAAAAACCGGCCGTGAGCTGCACCTGCGACACAGAGAGCAGACAAGATGGTAGAAGCAGTGTGACTGGCGAAAACGTTGGGGGCATTCATTCCTACGTGATGCGATTTGGCAAAATCGAGGTCGGGAAAAGAATGATTGACGTTATGTCCATATTGTGTCGATAATATAGTTATTATAAGAGGCCCATCGCAGGGTGGGGGTCTTACCCAAAGCGGGGTCTGCGCAGTCCTTGTACTGCTCCGGCGTACACACAGAGGAGGTTCCTATGCAGATAAAATTGCAGATCTTTACTTATTTTCGAAGCCGATGCAACGCTTCACTTTTGACAAGAACATTTACTTTCTCACAATCTCTGGGCGAGTCCCACCCCCCCCGACCCCCCCGCAAAGAATCCGCATTTTAAAAAGGCAGGTGATGGACTAAAGGACCCAGGCCTCTTCCAGCGTCGTGTCCGTCTTACCTGGCATGTGCACCATGCGGCAGTTGCAGTTCTCCACCAGGTAGCGCGTCTCGCAGTCGATGCGGCAGGCCGTGATGCTGTACGTCGAGAAGAACTCCGAGTCCATGGCCGTCGACTTGCAGTCTCCCCAGGGAGGGGGGAGGTACTGAAGCTGATATAAAGGACAGTGATCCATTCAGCGCCAGCATCGCTGGGGGTTCTGAAGTCCAGCATAGCAGAAATCAAACTCTACACTATTAGCAGGAGACAACATTGCGTTGCTCTACTGATTCCTGCACAGTGAGGTTATGTTACTGCCAAAAACGTACTTTATAGTATAACCGTTATTTTCTCACCTTATAATATAATATATAAAGTATTTATATTTCACTATTACAGGTATCTCATCAGAATTAATGAATAGTAAAGAAGATTTAATATTTTTTATGAATAGAATGACAGTGTTACCTAGGTACAGGTAAAGATTCAAAGGATTTCATGACCAGCAAACAAAGAACAAATGATGTTCTGAAAGAGTGCAGTTATTTGGCTGCAGAGCTCACAGAAAAGCCACAAGCAGAGACCATGCACAGGGTCACAGATGTCAGACGGCTCCTGAGGAGGAAGCAGAGAATCATGGGAAATGAAGACATCCTAAAGGAAAGCATGACATCAAACAGGACACCGGGGCAAAGGAAGCTTTAGAACCAACCCTTATAAATTGCTTTGTACAAAAGCCAGTAGAGAACAATTTATAAAGACTATAACTGATTAAGTTATGCTCTCCTGATCCTTTAATGACAAGCAAAACTCAGCTCTTTAACAATTTATACTGTGTACTGCTAATGAATAAAACATCAATATAAAGTAATGAGGAAATTTACTAGCAGCTCACTTTCATATACTTTCTCCATATATGTGATGACCTCGAGCGGACACAGTGCAGCACTTAGGTTGTAAAAATATACATATAATTATAGGATATATTGCATTATATTTAACTGGTAATGTTTTATATTCTTTGGACATCAATTTTCATAATCTGTTTCCAATTATTTTTTATAATCGAATTTCGTAATGTTAGACTAAACAGGTGGGCAGGGGTAAATTTCCAATGCAAAATTAAAACGAATAAAATTGTTAGCTAAGGCAACATTAAGATAGGATCGTTTAATCAGGAGAGACCATTTGACCGAGAATATGTACAGACTACCTACAGTACATCTCACTGCCTAAAATGTGACTTAGGCTCATAGACCCCTTACATAAATATTAGTATCATTAAACCAAATATGAGCGTTAATTATGTGTACCAGAAAATGGCCAAAGTCATAAATCACAGGAGTCGTCGTGAAAAATGCTCACTAGACTAGAAAAGCGTGTCTTCTCATCCAAAACATAGGAAACAAAGAACTACCCAGAGAAACATCCTTTAGGGCCATCGCTGTAAAATAACAAAAAAATAGCCTGTTTGTTCTGGATCAGGCCCAGGATGGCCAGGCGCCCTGCACTGTGATCAGTACAGTCTGTATCGCTTTCCCGGAATCTGAGTGAAAGATTACAGCTTTTAAAGGGCTCCTTGCTCTCCATTAGAGCCACACACACTGTACGGTGGATGCTTGCGGGGCTCCGGTTGGGCTGTAGTTTTCTAAAACATTTCCCCTGCCTTGCCATGCAAATGAATCCAGAATCATAGGGATTCTGCGTGGATCCAATCTACAAATCACTGAAACAGCCCATTATCGACTCCACCAAGCAGTTTCAGCTGTTTGGGAATATATTATTGGGGAAAAAAGTTAGCTGTCCAACTAATGATGAATTATTTATATAAGTGATGAATTATTTATGCTATGGTACAACCTCTAATGAATTCTTAGACATAGTTTAGTGGCAGACAAACTATTTATTTGAGTTTACAGGATACCTTAAATAGTTATGGATTATACTATCTACCTTCCAGTCCTGGACCTAGTCACGTGGATAATCAAACTAGTCAAATAGAAACAATGGCAGTAATCTGGGTATCCAATCAAATTACCTGACATTTCTCAAAAAATCAACAAACGCGAAGTCAGGTACGCAATCGTTGTATAGCTACTGCGGTAGAGCAATAAATTTAGCTGCATACTAATATTTTCATGCAAAGTCATTAAAAATTTTGCGCGCGCACACACAGACACACACACAGACACACACACAGACACACACACAGGTTTGTAATTATCATTGTGCGGACTGTCCATTCACTTTTATGGGGAAAACTCTAATCCCAACTATCCTCAACCATAAATAAACAAACAAAATACATGATTTCTGGCATTGTTAGTTTTTTTGATTGCATCCACAATTTTTTTTTTAATAAATTGAGTTTTGGTCCCCACAAGGTCAAAATAACAGGTTGTCATTACATTACACTGTGGTAAAATACGCAGGACCACTGACAGACACAAGCACAGACACAGACCGACATGGCCTTGCAGCAAAAGTGTCATGTGACTATCTGGCTCTGTTCCAGAGCCGCCGCGCCTTTTCAGGTGCAGCCTAACATTGACCAAGGCGTGTGGGGCACCTTCGACCATGAACTACGTTCGCTTTCAGACCTCATTCTGCACACTGACTGGCTGGCCGGCCGGACGTTTGCGATGAGAAACCAAAACGCACCCTACCAACATTTCTCCATCCACAAACACGGAAAATAACACCTTAATTAAAGAAAATCAAGAAAAAGGGTTATGACATATAAAACATCCTTATATGTACAATACAAAATGTATTGAACTGATGTCACCTGATTATTTCTCACAGTGGGGTTGAAATATTACATACTTCATCTGCTGACATAATAGGAAATAAACCTCGTAAAATGTAAACATAAAGTAACACTGATTGCATTATACGGTATATTTACCTTGAGACCGTGGACTATTAAATTCAGTCTCTCTGTTAAAAATGACATATATAATCAAAATAAATAAAAATTCATCTATTTACGATATTTCTCTTTAGCACACGTTTCATTGTCATGTTTTAGCTATGGGTGCGCGAGACTTATTCTGTCACATTCACTAAAGCATACAGTGAGCACTTCTGCAAATGTCTATCAGTTGAACGGGTTATAAAACTAAACCGACATTCATGACTGCCATACAAAGTGTTTTTACAACAGAACCGTCTACTTTTCCTTAACTGCAGAGCTGCAAGCATTAAAGCACATAGAGTGACTGCAGCCAATGCAAAGATTCTTAGAAAAAACCCAGTAAAGATGCGGTGGAAGAGATGAGCGGTACAACAGGCCAAAGGCAGTGACTGGGAACCGGGGGCCCTGCCGATGTGCATCCAAAACAGATGCCTGCGTCCTTAGAGGGCTTCTTGTCTATGGAAATAAAACAACAATGTACAGAGTCTCTTTCCCCCAATGGGAACCAGTACCGATCAAAGGAATTCCCAGAGCTGTTGCCGATGCAGTTGCATATTAATGCTGTCAGTATTTCCGTGGTGGGCAAGACCAATTAGCCCATCCCACAGAAGACTGTACTGCAATATGTGTGGATGCAACTATAGATACACAGCCCTTAAGCGCCGAAACAAGAACCGCTTCTCACAAGTTACACTCCACCTACTCACCACCTGCCATCTGCTGTCTATTACACCGTATGTCATACAGATCAGAGAAAGACAAGGAAAGGAATGGAACCAATGTGGTCACAGGGAGACATGCTGTGGCAAAAGAGCTGAGGGGTACGAAACACAGAGATCTGAAGGAGGTAGACAGCCGAGTCAACATTGCTGTGGAGAGACGGCGATGTTGCTGGGTGTTAGGGACTGACGATGTGCCCCGGTGTGAGGGGAGGGGACACGACGGCTGATGACCGTGGGTGACGGAATGAGAGTCTATGGGAAGCCGGATGGCGTGCAGCCGCAGACGGCGCGGCGGTCCGGGGGCGAGATGGAGCTGTGGCAGGGTCCGGCAGCATGCGGTGAGGCCCGGCTGTCCGGGATACGCTACCCGCTGCTCTTGTGTGGAAACGAACGTCTGGAACCCCAGGGCGACCCCAAAGCCCAGCTCGTGAACGAACGGCGGCTCGGACTGGGAGTGAATCTGCACCCGCACGCCGGCGAACATTTTCCACGTCAACGCAGGCGAAGGAGGCAGAAAGAGAGAGAGAGACGCAAAAGGAGGTGGGCGGGGGGCGCTACACCCCCTCCCCTTGGCACCACGCCCAGTCCTGGGCATCCATCTCAGGTCTCCGGGGTTCTCCTCAGCTTTGCTGTAAGCCGACTGATGAGAAAGAGACCCCCAAAAACAGACAAGACAGTTACTCAAGTCTTTAATCCACTAGTGCGCCTTTGGGAAACGGATTCAACCAGGTGATTATTTTAATTTATCAACTAAATGTAGTGAAGAGGCAGGATCCTGCAGATTCTACTGTCACCCTGCTCAGGGGAAGAGGACAACTAGTAAAGTCGGAAAAAGTTCCCGGAGAACGACGTTGCTGTAAAAGATGCACCGAAAGGAGCTCCTGCGGATTCTGTAGACCACCTCGGAGACATGATGGGAAAGGGATGCAAAAGGTTGGGAGACACAGAAATGACACTGGATACAGGAAGAGGCAATGATTACTGAATGGGTCACACACCAAATGTTGGATTGTAAGGGGATTCAAACCCAGGCAGGTGTCAATAGGAGTAATCAAGGCAAGCTCTTCAGGAGGAAGATTACTCCATCTACACGTAGATTGTCTTTTTAGGTAAACCAATTTGTAAAACTTGATGTTGGTTTAGTCAATAACTGTGCACATCTTAGAACTGTTTACATCTGCTACTCCATAATAAAGGTACATCAATAATGATATTCATATACCATCAGTCATGTATCTGGCTTTCTATTTGCTAACTTATTACCTTCAACAACAATTGACAAAAAAAAAAAAACGCTGGAATATAGAAGAAACGGTTTTGCATTTCTTGCTCAGTTTAGACAGCAGATTTAGAATCGCGTTAAAGTATTTTCGTGACAAAGTTTAGGTGACTACAGGAACATAATCTTCCTTGTTGCAAATTTAAGTAATCACTCCCTGGCACTGATGCGGTTTGTGTTAAAAAAATGCAATGATTGGAAGACAGACTTTCTATGTAACTAAATTGTATGACTATGCTGTAGGCACTATACACGGAAATTAAGAAGTCGCGCAAGCATATCTACTACAGACAAACTTAATCTTCCTCGTACTGAAGCTGTTGGC